>JAJONI010000297.1:0-28540 GCA_022190145.1 Pezicula rhizophila
ATTACTTGTGTATACTTACCTACAAATTGAAAAGTCCTTATAACACAAATCAAAGCCTTATTGTAACTCGTCTAAATATCCCCACTACATCTTACTCTAGAGCAAAACTAGAATTAGTCTTGTTACATTCGCACTGCACTTACCTTTTCAGTCTTCGTCTTCCACATCACGGGTGAAATCAAAAACGACAACAGCCATGAAGCAAAGCATGGCCATAGAGCAACCTACCCTCGATAGTAGAGCCATTAATAATTACCCATCTCATCAACCCCAAGACTTTTACTTTTTAATCTCCCTCAGATATAATGCTGCGGAAAACCAATATCCTGTATTTAAATAGCAAGGCTATGTAGGTAGCAACATGTGGGTAGGTAAAGACCTAAGTACAAAGCCGGTCGCATGGCTATTCCATATATTCAACCTAGCACATCATGAGAAGGAGTTGTTACCATGACCAACCAAAGCATATTCGCAGAGCCACCGGCCCGTTATAGTGCAACGAATTATGATTACCCAGGGAGCTGCTGCCATTACCAACCAAACCCTCGAAATCTCTTTTAAGTCCATGGGTGTGGGATGTGGGAGGTAGCCACAATTAGACAACGGGGTTCTGTTGCGAATGGATTCTTTGCGGCTAGGGGGATTATATCTTGTCAAGTTGTTTAGTGTTGTCAATGAAATGAGAGATGGGATGAAAGCATCTACAGTAAAGACTAAGTAGTGTTTACTTTACCCTGGCTTTCATCTAATGTATTTTCACTTGATATAACTAACAGCGAGACACAACTTGACGAACAAAATTACTTTCGGCGCGGAATTTTATAGGCTCCTTGGTCTTAGATTGGCTTTTGCAAAAAAATCAAACTGTTAAAGATGAAGTGCAAGAGGCATGTGATAATGCGAAGACGAGGATGGGACAGGACACCACATCTCTACTTGAAAGGAGCCTTTATGTATTGCCGCCCAATGACTCTGTGAGAATTGCGGATTGGATAAACTCTACTAGTCTAGGGCAAAAGCTCTCTAGATAGTCTATCTTGTTCAACCGTTGCCACTTCTAGACAGTAGGTGGAAGCTCGCTTAAATTTACGCTAAGAGAGGCAACAAGATACTTCCCTAGGTATAACTGTTTACTGAAAGTCGTAGCTAAAAAGATAAAAAATGGATGATTAAAGCTTCTTAGTAAAGTAGAGAGACCAAAGACTACGAATGATGACTAAGTACTGCTATTAGGATAACGCGTTTAGCTATTTACCTCTCCAATTATAAAATTTAAGCTTTTGTAGCGACGCTTTACAGGTCTTTATTAGCAAGTTTTATTTTGCTTTAGGATTATTGGCTGAGGAAACATAGCAAGCAATATTCTGAAAAGTATGGCGTCAATGAAACTAAAATTTACGCAGTGACAGACAACGTACTAACGGATAGCCAGGGAAAGCAGGCCAGACTACTACTACCTTCATATCACTCTGATCCGTTAACCGTCCACTTATAGTGACTACTTAACGATATAATTTAGCGAGAAGGTAAAGGGTATACTTAGGTTGAAAATAAAGACTTCCTGAAGCACATAATGACAAGTCGAGAACTTTTCTCGAGAAATCTGAACGAACAATAAGGGCGACAATATGAATTTGTCGCCAAGTCTTCTATTTCTTCGACTTTCCTTTACCCTTCGCAGGACCCATAGCGGCTTCTCTCATCTTGGCCTCACGCTTCTCAATCTCGGCTCTCTTCGCCTTCTCTGCCTCATCGCGCTCTTCCTTCTCGGCCTGTGAAAGATTAGTAAATGCGCAGACACCGTGGTAAAATACTAACCTGCTTCCTTGCAGCCTCAGCTTCTCTCTTTTCCCGAATCAACTTCAACCTTGCCAAATCTGCCTTGGCTTCATCCGTCTTTCCAGCCTCATGTAGCTTCTGGTATCTTTCCTTTGCCTGCTGTGCCTGCAAAGCCTCTCTCTCCCTACGACTTAACTCTGCCACTGGCTTCTTCCCCTTCCCGCCGACGCTTAGTTTATCCACACCCTCAGTGGCCTCCTCCACCGCGACAGGTGCGGCTTTAGCCTGATTTCGTGCAGCCTTGGAATGATTGGGGTTCGCAGGCATAGGCATGTCATCATCGCTATCCTCCTCAGAGCTCGACGGCATATCACCAGCCTCCACAACCTTCCCCTGCTTCTTTGCGATAGCGGCATCCTTCTTTGCCTTCGCAGCGGCACGACGCTCCTCACGACTTAGAACTGGCTTGGGGACATTCTCTTCCTCAGATGAGGACTCCTCTTCCTCAGACTCTTCCTCAGACGACGAAGCGTTGGGATCCTTCTCGAAAACTTCATTTCCATCGGCATCGAGCGGTCGGAGGTTCTTTGAGAAATGCTTTCCACCTGTTGAAATTCAAAGGGTCAGATAAAAGGTTGTTGTCGCACGTGGGGGAAATCTGGGCAAACTCACCACCTCGCGTGAACTTTTTGAATTTGCCACCACGTCCTCGACCACCACCACCTGGAGGCCCTCCTGGAGCCATTATCTAGGAAGGAAGAAAGGGAAGAAAGGGAAGAAAGGGAGGAGAGGGAGGAGAGGGAAGAAGTGAAGTCGAAATTAAGATGGTGAGGAATTTCTGAGTTGAAGTTGAGAGTTGTTGAAAGGCCACTCAGAATTGATGTTATTGTCAGACCCTTTTGGAGGGGTGATGAAGTGGGGGGGGGGGGAGCCGGGCTATGACTCTGGTGCTCTGGGCTCTCTGGTGTCTGGTGGTGGAGTCACCAAATTCAGCCCCAAAACGCCGAACTGGGACTAGTTCTTCGCTAAGGTCAGCTGACTGAAAATTTTTCGTATATCAGCGTGGCGCATCTCGTCGCTCTTCTTCTCTCCTTACATAAAACTATAAATCCTTCATATTCACTCTGGCTTATGTCCTTTCAATGACTGGTCTTGGAGGGGAAAATGGAGGAGAGAGAGACGAGAATTTCAATCGCTTGTTTACTTACCCTCCGGCCTGTGGCATGAGAATGCGTTGGGTACGGAGAAATATGAAGAGCGGGACACATTACAAACCATATTAATGACTCGGTCATTGATACCACCTTCTTTGACTTCGCTATTCCACATGCACTGGCCTTTGTTTTCTGGATATTCGCCATTCTTTGCTTCTCATTCACCATGCTTTCAATTTTTGCTTCTGTTCCAAGTCCTTTGTTTTGCAAGACAATTCCAACATACTTTGCTCATAAGTTGGTTCTGTATGATCTCCAATCCTATTAGTTAGTTCCCCAAGAATTTTGCAATGGCGAAGAAGTGCCCCTACTGCTCTGCCACACTAACACTACCACCCACAACCGCAACTCTCATCGAGAAGCACCCCAATATCATCCCCTCTATCCTCGACCGTCGTATTCGTCGTTGCCGTCAATGCGACCTTTCCGCAGCCAACAAGCGCGCCATCGAAGCCGAATGTCCACCGCCAGGCTTCACAAACCCAATCCTTGAAGTCGAGTGGCACATTAACGAGGTGAGAGGCTTGATTGAGAGAGATACGCGGAGAACCGACTTGCTGAGGATCTTGCCTGAAATGCATAGGAGGAGAGCCGCGCTTATGGAGGAGCGAGATCGATGTATCACCGCTGCATGGCGAGAGTATTCTGGAATTTGGGGACCCGAAGATGTACCTGCTGGCGTTTTCTTTAGAGGATAGGGGCTTGGATTTCCACACTAAAAATCGATCGATACCACTTCATCTTGGCCAGTGCCATCGATTTCCACCTCAGCAAGTGAAAGTCCTACATAATTGGCCTAATGCAATAATACCCTAAGGGTGATTCTAAATATCTTTTCTATACACTACTTGTCGTTCGTGCTGCGCACTGTTCATGTTTCTTTCTGATTGTTCAGAAAACCAAGCAATCCTGTTCCTTTAAATACAGACCATATGCTCAACCGAAACATTGTGAATCTCATGAAATGCTATGTTATTGTTGCCTTTAAACCTCAATTCGCCCATAAACCAATACGAAGGTGCTGCACACTAAAGCACATCAGCGCGCTGGTTAGGTGTGAGTGAGGCTTGCTTTTTGGAGAGGTTGAGGAAAAGAATCGATTGTCTTGGTTTGAAATGAATTTTTTTTCCAATTGTACGTACAGGCAGAAGGTAGGAATGCTCAAGGATTTAGTTTGTTAATTATTCAATATTTTATATTACAATGATACGCTCATCTTCTAAATAGGTGCTGATGTTGACCGTGCTAGATAGATAATGGATTAAGCGACGTTAGCTATCACCTCATATTTTCGTACCTGCAATTTCTTCTCAGCCTTATGAAAATCTACTTGCAACTACTTAATTTTCATTTGATAAACCCCCCCTTTTTTTTTTAAACAGACGTGTGTTATTTCAGCAAATTATCCGTACACAAAATTTACCTCGAAGTTGACCATTGATGTTTCCGGCGTCACCAGCGATACGACGACACAAACAAAACACGCCAGGCATCTAAGGCCAAAAACTCGCATGCAGCACGACATCGGAGCCACCTGCGAAATCAGCACAGCAGTCTTCTTCAATCTCTAAAAAAAATCAACTTCACATTCACCACTATTCAATAATTCCAAACTCCTCACTCATAGCAAGGGAGGTTAATAGGAATCTATCAATTGATCAATCAATCTAAAGAAAGAGTCATTGAACGCAGAAGAGACAACAAACAAGGTCAGCGGCCCCCCAAAGTAAGCAGCATTGAACGGACGCGATGGCCGATGCAGCAGAGTTGATTGAATCGGCCGGTGGCGGCGTAAATCAGACAGCGAAGGATTTATTCTCTGGCGCTTGTGGTGGAATTGCACAGGTTCTTTTGGGTATGTATGCATGATCCCTTCACATCTGTTTTCTTCTTCGCATTTCTTTGCTTTCTAATTTGTCTGTTTCTCGCTGTTGAAGAGTGGGGGGTTGGTTCGTTCTCTCTTTTGGTTCCTTCAGCTTTTGGGTCATGTGACCTTGTGGAACTAAGTTCCATGAGAGGGTGATTGAAGGTAGCGTTCAAGAAGATTTCAGCATGACCTGTTAACTTGTTAGAACTGAGTTGGACTTTCTCTGTTTTGGGTTACGAGTAGCTGGAGACCAAGCGGTTTCGAGAGGATGTCAACAAGCGACGGACCTTTTTCATTTCCACAACCTCAACCCTCAACTAACTATCCAAACCTCTCACTTAATTCCTACAAGAAAGAATCAACTAACACCTCACCCTAGGCCAACCCTTCGACATAGTAAAAGTACGCCTCCAAACCAGCACCCAATACGCCAACGCCCTCACAGCCGCCAAATCAATCTACGCAAAAGAAGGGCCCCTAGCCTTCTACAAAGGAACCCTAACGCCCTTAATTGGAATCGGGGCCTGCGTATCCGTCCAATTCGGAGGATTTCACTACGTACGCCGCCTCTTTGAAGCACAAAATGCATCCAAGGACCCTCTCAATCCAGGATTATCATACACACAATACTATTTAGCAGGAGCTGCAGCCGGAGTCACGAATTCGGTAATCTCAGGTCCCATTGAACATGTGAGGATTCGATTGCAGACACAGCCTCATGGGAAGGATAGGTTGTATTCTGGACCATTGGATTGTGTGCGTAAATTATCTGCACATGAAGGTGTTCTCAAGGGTCTTTATAGAGGTGAAGCTGTTACTATTCTCAGAGAAGCACAAGCCTATGGTGTCTGGTTCCTCGCCTTCGAATACATGATGAACGCCGATGCCAAGCGCAACAAGATTGATAGAAAGGAGATGCCAAGTTACAAGATTGCTTTCTATGGAGGACTGGCTGGTGAAGCATTATGGCTGGCTAGTTATCCTTTTGATGTTGTCAAGTCGAAGATGCAGAGTGATGGCTTTGGCTCGCAGCAGAAGTATACTGGGATGAACGATTGCTTCAGGAAGGTGTGGAGAGCTGAGGGTGCGAGAGGTTTCTGGAAGGGTATTGGACCGACGTTGCTGAGGGCTATGCCAGTTAGTGCCGGAACGTTCTTTGTGGCTGAGATGACCGCTAGGGCTATTTCATAGGAGTGAAAAGTGATCAGGATTGGTTTCTACAGGGAGTTTAGAAGAGTTTTGGAAGGCGTTCAACACAGGCTTTGCGGTCCTTCAACAGTCATGGACTTGCTTTTTTCGTCTGGGAGAGATAATGTCAAAAGAGAATTATCTAGACTAGAATACTTGGAATCAATGGGTAATTGGCAATGTGTTTCGAGGATGCAAATGCACGCCAGCTATCTCACTCAGTCTGCGGGTACGTTAACAGTGCTATTAGTTTTAAGCTATACTACAGTTTCTGATACTCTAATAAGAGGGATACGCTTGGCCTTACTCGTAAGCGCCAACTTCCAATCTTGATTCCACCAGAGCGCGGATCTCGCGTGGTTGGAGAACTTTGAGTCTTAACTTCGAGACGATAGGTTCAATATCAGTGCTTGTGTGTGTAAAATGGAAAGCTTCCTTGAGTGATAGTCCTGACCCTGAAGTTAGTATGCGTTACTCAAAGTAAGCCTTCTAGCGATAGCACATATCATATTAGTAGAGGTTGACGAGGGGAGAGGTACTAACTGCCATTTTCAGCCTGGACGGGAAGAGTGAGAACATCTACTGCTTCCTTCAGTCGAGGCATATCGAAGGCTGTGCCTTTTACGTCCCGAGATGCGTCCTCTATTACATCACATATCTCGCTAACGTCTCGCTTGAATTGGGCTGCACCAAGTGCAGTATATTGTTGGCGCATGAGTAACTCGCCATACAAATGATCTTCGAGGCTTTTCAGACACTCGCGCCAGATTCGTCGGAACGGGACAGCGGACAGTACTCCCTTTAAGAACATCATGTCGGCCCGCAGTGTCTAAGTTCCATGACTTTAGTTTCAGCTGCTCATCAAGGCGGGCTTAAAAGAAGGCTGGGAGAAGGGAGATAATGACAATGCTTACCTCAAGGGGCTGATCAAGCTCGGCTGTAACGCCAAGGCTTGGAACTTGGATATGTTAGTTCGAGATAGTAGAAACGATAGGAGGGTTAAGGAGCTTGGGAATTGAAGCAGGGCTTATAACTCCTCGGCAACCTAGGCTTGAGTCCATTAAACTGACTCAGTGGTTCACTCACTGTCTATTAGATCATCAGTATGTCCATGCCAATCAGGCTTGACCAGGTAAGGCCGGAAAGATATTTGAAAACCATTTCTGATTTTATCAATGATAAATCGTTCGGATGTAGTTCGCAGGCTTTTGTATGAGTCAATAGTCTCATCAAACATTGCTCCATCCTCATCAGGGGCTCCAAGTGCCGTCGAAGTAATGTTCTTCACTTGGTTAACTGTCATAGGTCCTGCGATGGTCTGGTTAGCAGCCGTGGCTCTTGCTCGCCTTTGCAACTCATTCCAAAGCTCGATAAAAAACTATGATGCATTGTTAACTTCTTCCTTTATTATTTCTATTGATAGCCACCCCGAATGGATTGTAACTCCAAGCAAGTCAAATGACATGTTGGCCAACATACCTGTTCGTTGCTCCATTCTTGTAATGCGCGAATGACATAATCGGCGCTACCATACACTTTGCAGAGACTCTCCAAAGCGCCATTTCCCGAAAGGGCAGCCTCCTGCTCCTTCGTAAGGCCATGCAGAGTCCGGCCCAGAGGTGTCGAATAGGATTGGTACACATTCAATGAGCCTTGCAACCGCTCATGGTACTCGTCCAGAATCGCAACCTGAATATGAATTAGGAACCGAACCTAAAACACTACGTTAGTTTGAGTAATCCAAATGTTGACTTCTACGCGAAGTAGCACTATAAGCGGACAAAGGACTTGAAGACGCACTTTGTGAGAAAATCTACCGATATGTTTATACTGCTCAGAGACTGTCTTCAAGAGATCCACAATTTTAATGACTCCGGCAGTCGGTTTTGTTTTCCCAGGTCCAATACTCTCATAGTCGATAAGACCATTTTGAGAATTACTGATAATTTCTTCGTATCTCCGCAATGCAAAGTCCTTTGCGTGCTCCGACCAGCGGTCAAACCACACCTGCATTACCTCCCAAGTCAACCCGTTCCATCCGTGGGTAATATTACCGCCTGTATAATTAAAGGGTTCTCCTCGAAGAGAGCTATCAAAGACCAACAACTCTTCCACAAACTGGCTCATTAATTGAGGTTGGTTGTCAAGCTCACTCATCACGCTGAAAACCTTCTCCCGCACCACTGGAAGCAGCGCTGTGATAAATGCTGAAACAGCATCAGTGTACAGAGTATTCCCGCCTAGTTCAGAGCCCATGAAGTGTGCCTGAAGGACTGGACTGACCTCTTTACGCAGAAAATCCTCAAGATCTTTTACTTTATTTATAATCCAAGGGAAAAAGAGCGTACCAAGCTAAGTTGCCACATTAGTTTCACTTACTTATAGGTTGACTTTATAGCCACCGCCGTGATCAAAGGGTGGCACGTGAGAAGAAGCTTAGGGTAATACACTAACATGATATGGGTTACTTGACTCCTTGTCACTCATGTAATGATATCTGAATGCTCGAGTGTGTTCCATGGCGAGAGCTTTCATTGGGAGTAGTACAAGGGGGGTTTCAATGAAAGCGGTTAATTCTGGTGCCTGCAAAACCAACAGTTTGGTAAAACATTTGTTCCATCGTTCGGTGGCATTGTTGGTTGGCATACTGAGGGATGAATTGGGCCATGAGAGTTCTTTACGTGAGAGATTCAACAGCTCGTCCATCATTATTTTCGACATCTGTTTCCAGAGTTGTGTCGTCTACATTGAAACACTCTGTCAGTTTGTGAAAAGGTACTCCACCCCACCACCAAGAGGGGAACCAAAAGGAGGAGGATAGAGAGATTTGGAAACCAAACGGTTTGATTATTGATTCATTTCGAGTAACCCAAATTGAGTCAACAAAACCATGACCATTGTCACAACCAAGAAAACGGCTTGCAGGATGGAGCCCAACTTACAGTCTTTTCTGTGTAGTCAACAAGATGAATGGCAGCACCTTCCACAGACTCTTGTCCCTTTTTGAGAGCCAGGGAAATTTCCTTCAGCCGTGTATATGGTCGTAGTGACGATTTAGGATCGCCCGGTAGGTGATCGCGAGCTTCCTGAGCCAATGCATTGATATCTGTAAGCAATTTCACGTATTCCTCTGCAAGCTCAAGTCGACGAAGTTTCTCCATTGGCTCCTTGAGACGTTCGACAGCATCGGCTGGGATTTGAGATTTTGTGACAGTCATCATCCGCCCATCAATGTTCTCTTGTTGGTTCTCGAAGTCTGCAATGAGTTGGTTCATAGAGATAATGTGCTCTTCCGAAGCTTTCCTGGCCGTCTCGAGCTCGACTCGCGCTGTTTCTTGCTATAAAATTCCATTAGTAATTGAAAATGCGAAGAATCTCTCCCGATCCCGACTGACCTGCTCTTCAAGTAGCTTCGTCTGATTTTCCACTTTCTCAATCAAGCTTGCCATGTTGTCCAAGTCCGCAGCACTCTGAAGCTGGTCATTGAGGAAGTCCTCCAAGAGAATATCTGATTCTGCCATTTGCGAAGAATTTAGCGAGTCCGTGAGAACTTCCCAAGTGCTGAGGGCCTTAATAGTAGACATGTTGGCGGTGTTGGAGGAAGAAAATGTGGCTCGTAAGGAAAAGAAGAGTTAGTTGTTGTTCACGGTTGACAAGGCTGAAGGTGTGTGTTTTTCGGGTGACGTGACGTGCAATTTGACAAGCAAGCAAGAGCACCCGGTCGGTATTCACTTCACATACTGTATTTGCATGCTGTGGGCACAAAATAAATAAATAAGTAGCTGGCTTCTCTTTGTTGTCTTTTTTTTTTTAAATTTTTTTTTTGAAGTTAAAGCACCAAACTGCTTCTGGTACTAAGCCTACACTAGGTCACCGTACATACAGTACTGTACCTTTTTTTCTCTCTCCAGGCTGTCTGCCCAAGGCCAGCTACGCGACGCAAGGCTGAACCGGGAGATTTGTTTAGAGCTTCAGAAGGTCTTCTTCCTCGCATTTGCATCTACACATCGTCGACCTTTCACCCAGGCGCCTCAGTTCAAAGTCCCACCCATGTCAAACTCAGTGAGGGACATTTGAGGATGATGCTCTGAAGGAAATAAATATATATCTGGCGCTGGGATATCTGAAATTTAGGCAACATCCACTCCATCCTTGGGACATGGGAAGCCCAGCTAAACGGCGCAAGCTGAATAACGATTCGAAATCACCTGCCGTTCCCTCCCCTCGGAATCTTGACTATTTCTTCAACAAACAGAAGCAAGCTCTGCCCTCACGACCTCCCGAAGCTGTCGCAAAGAATGTCGAGGACACAGAGAACACGTCTGACTTGACCGATGAGCAGCTTGCGAGGAAGTTACAGGCTGAGTGGGACCAAGAGGCATCCGCTGCTAGAGTAGTACCCGAGCTTGCAACTGATGGGGAAGCACAGCCTTCAACAACTAGTGCCCAGCGCAGTAGGGTGGGCAGCGAACAAAAGGGTGTTAAGCCGGAATTCGAAGACAGTATTGATGTTTCTGTGAAGAACACAAAGGACTCCAAGCATGAGGAAAGTCAGGTCCAGCTGGGTAATATCAGATCTGAGCAGGACAAGGGCAAAAATACACTGTCATTACAGTCCACAGGAACAGCAGAAGATATCATATCCTCAAATATACCACTCGACCAGAGTCCCCTGACCTTCGAGCCTTCTAAGTACGTAGCAGATTTGCAAAGTCATTGGGCAGCTGAGGGAGGAGACGCGTCGTATGCACTTCTTACAAGATGTTTCGTGTTAGTCAATAGCACGCAAAGTCGAATCAAGATTGTGGATACTCTTGTTAACCTTTTGAGAATTATTATCGAAGGTGATTCGAGTAGTTTGTTGCCTACTGTACGTACAGCGAATTACTTTTGCAAACCCCTTGCACAATGCTACTTTATATCGATAACCTCTGCGCTCCCACCCATCCGCAAGATGTACGTTGGTCTTGACAAAAGTGACAGGTATGGCTCGCAACAAACGCTATATCTCCGCCTTATATATCTCTCGAACTGGGTTTAGGCGGATCAGCAATCTCGAAAGCATTAAAGAACGTGTGTGGTTTGGATAGTAAAGGTCTCAAAACTCTCTACGATAAGCATGGGGACGCCGGCGACGTAGCTTTCGAAGCAAAGAAGAGACAGAGCTTTACTCTTAAAAAACCAAAACCATTATCAATCAAAGGAGTATATCAATCTCTTGTGAAAATAGCGAGTATACAAGGCACCGGGAGCAATGAAGTAAAACAAAGAGTGGTGGACAGATTATTACAAGATGCGAGAGGTGCTGAAGAGAGTCGGTACATTGTCAGAACTCTCTGTCAACATGTAAGTCTTTCTCTGCCCTCCACCTCTTTCTCTTTTCTAATCCTAGCAGCTGCGAATTGGTGCCGTCAAAACAACAATGCTCATAGCGCTATCCCGAGCTTTCTTACTATCAAGACCACCAGGCGCGGACTTCCCTCTCAAGTCACCATTGGAACTCGCCTCACTCAAAAAAGAGAATCTCACAGAAATCTGGTCCAAAGCTGAAGAGATGGTTAAATCCTGCTTCGCAAAAAGACCAAACTACAACGACCTAATTCCTGTGCTCCTGGAGGTTGGTATCTGCGAAGAGCTTCCCCTTAGATGCGGGCTAGGTCTTCATATTCCTTTACGACCGATGTTGGGAAATATCACTAGTGATCTCTCCGAAATGCTCACCAAACTGCAGGGACGAGATTTCAGCTGCGAGTACAAGTACGATGGACAACGTGCACAAGTTCATTGTGACGAGAAAGGAAATGTTTCCATCTTTTCCCGGCACCTCGAACTTATGACGGACAAGTATCCAGATCTTGTAGCATTGATTCCCAAGATCCGAAGCGAGGGAGTAAGTAGTTTTATAATGGAAGGAGAAGTAGTAGCTGTGGATCAATCTTCTGGGGAACTTAAGACATTCCAAACACTCACGAACAGAGCAAGGAAAGACGTAGCCATCGGTAGCATCACAGTAAAAGTCTGTCTTTTCGCTTTTGATTTAATGTATCTAAACGGCGAACCTCTGCTCGACAGACCATTCCGAGAACGACGTTCACTGCTCAGGAGTCTCTTCACCGAAATCCCCAATCAATATACATGGGTTAAAAGCATAGACGCCACATCCCAAGATTCAGAAATAGTCCTAGAATTCTTCAAATCCGCCATCGACATAAAATGCGAAGGAATAATGGTCAAGATCCTCGATAACCTCCCAAATCCTACGCTCCAGTCAACGGAATCAATCCCAACAGAAAGAGAAAAAGAAAAAGAGTCCACCCCATCTCCATCTTCAGCACCCACAACAAACAAAATCCCTAAAAAGAAAACAGGTCCACAAAGTGGAAAGAAATCCACACGCCGAAAACCCCTCCTCTCAACCTATGAACCCGATAAACGTGCCGACTCTTGGCTAAAAGTGAAAAAGGACTACTCAACCACCTCAGACACCCTGGACCTAATACCCATTGCAGGCTGGCACGGTCAAGGACGTAAATCAGCATGGTGGTCCCCTATCCTCCTCGCAGTACGAAACCCCAAAACTGGTTCTCTAGAAGCTGTCTGTAAATGTATATCCGGATTCACAGATGCGTTTTATAAAGCTAACCGAGCCTTTTATTCTCCTGCTTCTGATGATGATTCCTCCTCCGATGGTGAAGAAGGAGAAAGAGAAAGAGACAGAGAAGGAAGCAAAGGAAAAAATGTCTTACCTAGTAAACCCAGTTATGTAGAATACGACGGTGGATATCCAGATGTATGGTTCGAACCACAAGAAGTTTGGGAGATGGCATTTGCGGATATTACACTGAGTCCGGTTTATAAAGCTGCGATAGGGGAGGTGAGTGACGAGAGGGGATTAAGTTTGAGATTTCCTCGATTTTTGAGGAAGAGAGAGGATAAGTCTATTGAGGAGGCTAGTACGTCCGAGTTTTTGGCAGGTTTGTGGTGGAAACAGGTTGAGAGGAACCCTGTTGCTGGGGTTGATACTAGGGAAGAGGCGGGGATGAAGGAGGAAGGGGGTGAGAATGACATTTATGATGAAGATTGATGAACAATTGTATGGATTTATGGGTTTCGAATATCTATTATGAATGCTATACAATGATGCCATACCCGGTGATTCATTCCAATTACAGCACGCCAACAATACCCAGTTATGGTATGCGACTCCCAAAGACCATGCTATCCTAACGCCACAATTATACCAATACTCAGACCCATAGTCACGTCATAGCCCTCCAAAGACTCCCTCGATAACATCTTCCAACATCCTTAAGCTATAAAACCTCGCTACTCCTCTATAAACCTTCAATCTCGCCACCAGAGCCTCTCTATCCAAGCTAGCCTTCCACTCCCCACTACAGCTACAATGCTCCATGAAATCATTAACGCGAATCGACTTACACTTTACACACTTAAGATCCTGTGTTGCCCACTCAGCAATCACGGCCTGCACGCTAGCAATACAGCGTTCCTCAATTTCTAGCCGGTTATACTCTGCCTGACAGAAACTGCACTTCCAACTTTGTAGGCCTAGATCTTCGTCTCGACAAAGATCTATATCGCGTGCCATTGTGCAGTTCTCGCAGATGAGTTGTTGTATTTTCAGCGAGGAGCTAGGATTTTGGAAGTACGCTTCTTGGGAGAATTCACGCACTTCGAAGAGAACGAGAAGTTCTTTACGGAGAAGACGTGCTTCTAGGGTGATATTCTTGTCGAGTGAGAGAACCTGCATCAGGGATTTGACGAGTTGGAGTGATGGATCGCTCAGTTTGAGATGGGAACCTGCAAGGACTGGGAAGTGGTAGTCGGAAGCAAGCTCTGGGTGCAGCATCTCGTCCTTCTGGCGACGAATGAGCCCCGCAATCTGGCGCTTAAGTGGCTTCTCGAACTCCTTCCCTAAGATGATCTTGCCTTCTTTATCATCGCCTAGCGCCCGAACTGGTAGCTGTGTTGGGCGTGGAGTAGAATCGATGCTCACGCGAGGATGCTTCAGTTTGTGCATTACCTCAATGAACTCAACCACCCAGTCATTAAATATAGGTTGCATAGGCTCTGGAAGGAATTTTGCAAGTTGCCAATGCATGATGCAATCCAAGGTCTGGTTCTCTGCCTCAACAACCTCTTGACATGCTTTACCTCCATAGTTAAATTCGTCGTACCATACAAGGTAATCCCAGTATTCCTTGATTTCAAGATCCAGGAAATGAAAAAGTGGCTTCGCTTTGATGGACTTCAAAATGTATTGACTGTAGGCATAGGCATTACCCACTTCAGCCTTTGTCGTCTGCAATAGTAGTCGATTTGCATTTGCAAAGACCACATGGGATCCCACCCTCCGGAAATCCGTCATAAGTTGCTGGAATGCTTTTCGAGACATCATCTGCACATAGTAGTGCAACGAACGGTCATAAAGGAAAGAATCTGGGTTCTCCACCCATCGCACAAGGTGTTGGACCATGATATCGGCCATATTGCTCCCCTTACAAGCTTCAGTCCACCACGCTTTCACCATTTCGCGGAGGACGGTGACACCTGCAGTTGCAAAGGCATTGTCGGCATATAGTACGTTCGTCCCGTCGCTTGTTGCATCTTCAGTTGGAGCTGCTGGGTTGAATGAAACCGAATCACTTCCTTCAAGCTCGTTAATGAGAGATGACGTCAAGATTGTGTTAATAGCAAGATTGCGAACATCCAGTTCTATACAAACCGATGGATAGGTGCCAGGATTATTTACAGAAGGCATCTGTACTGTATCAAGAGGTCCAAGGACGTCATCCAGCTCGTATCCAGCGTGATCTGGCCTGGGTCCTCCAGACCACCAGAGTACGACATTATTTTTTTGCAGTCGCCTTGCGTAGGCAATGTCGATAAGAAACTTTGGATCGTCGCGCTCAAGATTGCAAAGTGGGACATCGCCATACCGAGCCAGCTCAGTCAAGTGCAGAATCCATGACCCGAGACTGAGATAGTGATTGACCAGGCGCTTGGCAACAAATGCCTGCCAACCAAGAGGAGGCAGGTTACTATCCGCGATGTCATATTTGAGCGGTAGGACAGGGAATTCATTCAGAATAGGGACGTCGTGTAATAATGTTCGTCTTTGTGGTGATTGCATGACGAGCATGAGCGGCTTCACCTCGTCATTTCGCATCTTCTTCACAAGGTCTCCTATCTCAAGCAGTGCTTTACGTCTTGTGGTTACCTGTGTCGTTTTGAATTGAAGCTTTTCTTGGTACTCAAAGCAATTCTGCCACGGTTGCCCGTCCGCTTCTTGATTTCGTCTCGCCAACATGTCTGAATATATTTTGGCGATGTTAGGCAAGTCTTGAGCGGAATCCTTAGACTTCTGCAGCGTAATGACATGAGCTTGTTCCTTTGAGGATGAAAACAATCCAAAAACCTGTCGCTCTCCCGCAACGACATGGTAGAGGTATAAGTATGCCATTGGGGATTGAGACAAGTATGGCTGTTTTGCGGGAGCTCGCACGAGACCTGATAAGTCAAACCCTTGCTCGAGACCTCTACCTAGCACACCGGGTTGAGTCTCATCGAACGTGCAGAAGCTCCCGAGCTGCAGTACTGCGCGTATGTTGAGCGGTACTTGCTTCTCATAAACTCCTTCCACACTGGGATGGTTGAAAAGTAGAGACAGCTTCTGAGCCTCATTGATATATACATCCTCGGGCATTGTAAGTTTAAAGAGGTACACAGAAGGATGACCATTTGGTAGCGTGTGAGTGACTTTCTGGGCTTCACATCCATCTACCTCAATGTCTGGAAGTTCCCTGCCTTTCAAATTGAGGAAGACTTGGCGGGGAACATTGACCTTCAATCTGTGTACCTTGGAGTCAATAAGAACATGTGCCATGACTATACCAGGGCTATCAGTCCCCCGCAATTGGAGAATCTGCCAAGTGCTCTTGAACATTAATTCAGCCTGGTTCCGGAAAGTAGCTCCAATGTTGCTTTGAGCATTAACCCGAGACTCTCCAAAGAGATGTCGTCGTCGGATGCGAGCTTGCTTCTGAATTTTCCATTTCTGCTTCTGATACTCAAGAAATCCAACGTAGTCCTCTGAGGGGTCGGGCATTTTTGCTGGTAACGCTGCATAAGGATTTACCGAGACTGGTACGGCAGGCTCAGGGGACTTTCTTTTTGTTCTCTTCTGTGATGACTGAGAAAGCAGGTCACCAATGGCCTTTGGTTTCAGAAGCTGAGTTCCATAATCTTCGATGTCACCCATTCGTGGATCCGCAAGGTTGGTGATCTCCTCGAGAGGCGCTTTTGTGAATAAATCTGTCATCTTCTTTTGCTTCAGCTTGTCATCCTTAACGTTGATGCGTCTTTGTAGCCATTCGGGGTGTGCTACCCGGGGTACTGGGTTGCGGACTTTCTGTAAAGCAGCCGGAATTGTGATCAACTTCTGGATGACGGAACCAAGACGCTCGAGATAGTAATCCCAATCAAGTAATGCTCTTGGATCCATATCCGTGGGGTCTTCCTTGAGCCATTTCCGCAAGAAATGCCGTTTGACAGAAGTCTCTGCTGAGAAAATGGCCACAGGAATAGCTCGTTCTGTAACGGGAGCATTTTTTGGTCTTGAACAGATAATGTATTTACAGTTCAACCCTTTATCCTTGACCATCTGCTCACCCAAGAAATCAGCGAGACGTTTCGCAGTCGTGATTGATGTCGATTTCTGAGTTCCATACTCTTCCAAGGTTTTGGACATACTTCTGTTCTCGCAAATAAGATCAATAAGTTCCTCGTCGGCCAGCGTCTCGCCCTTAGAGTGCAGGACATCGAGCCATTGATTGGCGACTTTTGCCACTGAGCCGTAAGTCTCTGCTAGCGTTGTTCCTTCCAAGAAGAACTTGAAGATCTGCTGTTGAAATATCTTGATAAGTTTCAGTTCTCCTCTTCTCTTGACCTCGAACCCTTTGAGTTCTGCAAGACTGCCGTCATCATTGAAGACTGCGTACCGTTTCTTCAAATTCTTATCCTCTTCTTTTGATGTAGGCAAGATCATTGCTCTATAGGGACCATCAACTTCAAAGAAGATAGAGTTATCGCTATGCGTTTCGTACTTAAAGGTTTGGGGATCCACGAGTGTTTGATATTGGTGATTGGTGAATTTTGCGTGAACAAGATGATTCAACATGACACAAGGGTATGATATTGCGAGCTTCTTGCCGTTCTTCATCATAAAGGCGTAGTTTTCAGGAAATGTAGCAGGAAGCATACACCAAATACCATCAGTATCAAGTTCTAATGGACGACCAATTCGTTCGACCAGTTGCCGGGCCATCTGAATAATGTGGGCGCCAGTTAAGCAAGTAACTCCAGCCATTTCCATAGAGTACCAACGCGATCCCTTTCGCATAACATAGCCGTAGAAGGAGTTCAGAATGACTTTGTGAGCCAATTGCAAAGAATCAAAAAGCACGATCATCTTCTTTCCGTTCTCAATCTCAGCGGCGGAAGCGCCAGACGCCTTCAGGGCTTCAGTCTTCCCTTTCCAAACCTTTTGTTTGCCTTTATAATCGTAACGCCGATCTCGAAAGTTCTTGACCGTGTCGATGTAGAATGGATTCTCTCTCTGGCAGATAATGGCTTCCCGCTCAATGGTCTTAGAATCGTGGATCTTATGGTAAATCTTCTGACTATATGTTTGTAGTCTTTTGCGTATGAGGGAAGCCTGCTCGTCTTCAGTCAATTCCTGGAATGTTCGAGTGGGACTACTCGGCCATTTCCCAGGGAATCTTTCGTTTTCTAAAGAATTTCTGATCATGTTATATTCATCTCTCTTCGCAGGCAAGTACTCTCCTCTCCAAGCCCACGGCATCCGTCGGTCACAGGTCTTTCCTGGTCTGTTGAAGTCACAAGCTGCACAATCTGATTCTTGAATCATAGAATCTGGCTGTAATCGATTTGTAGTCATGATGTTTGGATACATGGATGCCACATCAAGATGGTAGATTAAAGGTCGCTCGCTTCGATTCGCAGTTTTCTTCAGGCAGTTCAGACGGTCGGTAATTTGCTGTTTGATTTCGTCGTAATTCGTAATGTCATCTAGTGACTTCTTTTCCTCGACGGTAATACTGAACTTCAAGGCAGCATCCAGATCGACAAGAAGCTCGTCAATGGCGGTGGTGTCAACAGCGAAATTGACTGGGATATCAGCACGAAACACCCCTGCTTCGATACTCTCAACGTGACCCCCAACATATGTTTCTGACTCCAGGAGATGCCCATCCCAGAAAGTCTCCTTTGGCTGAACATGCTTATTCGGCAAGACAATTTCTTTCTGGTAGGCCTGAACCATGAGCAACATCTCACAAAGTGTTCCAGTGCCTTTCCGCAGAACATCGTCTGGCCCCAAAGGAATAATTGTACACAAGGAGAAGATGAAGGGATGCACATATTTCATGTACAAGTAGTAAGTAGCAACGGCATCTGAGACAGAATATTCTGCGAGAGTCTGAGGTCGCTCGCTTGCATACCGAAGCATCAATTCTGGATCCAACTCATCCGGATCGTAACCAAGTTTGGCTGTCGTGACGGCCTTCAAGCCTCGACTCCCTTGTGGAAGGTAACTGTCTCGATTCACCCAATGGAAGCAGTCCATGTGCACACTATAATCGCAGCAGTACTGATCATCGGCACCTTTCCTCCACCCAATTTCCTGGTACATATCGATTCCATTTACACTTGATCGAGCATCAACAAAAGGCCAATCGAAGAAATCACCGTTGTAAGTTGATATAACCGTCGGTCTCGCTTCCTTGATATGCAAAAAAAATCGTTCAATGACGGCTTTCTCATCTGGCTCGTTGAAAATCATGAATGGGCCATCATATTCTGGTTTTGGCGTATACTCAAAATCTTCAATATCCTGCGAAACAATCTCACGATTGGTGATCAGAAATCCTTGCCCATCAATCATGTATGATATCATCATGATTTGATCAATAGCCGCATCGGGGAATTTCAGGGGTAGTTTGGTCGTCTCGATATCGTATGCCATAACGACCGGATCAGCTCTGGCCAACCTATCTTCTATGCACTTAATGGTCGTGGTGCCATGTTTCGCTTCGACGGTGTACCATTTCCCAGTTCGTACATCTACACATTGTCAACCGTATTCTTTCGGGTCAGCTTTTGAACTTACCCTGATCTATCATTACCCGTACATGATATGGTACATCCCATTCCCTAATATCCACAATAAAATCGCTAGCATCCGCAACAGAAGCATTAAGTCGTCTATCATCATCTCGTGAGTCGTCAAAAAGGTCGAAACCAGCATTTGCACTGTATGTTGTATTAGCTTGTCCGGTTCGTAATAACAACATAACATACCTGGCAACCTCAGCATATGTATCCATCGCATTCATGTTCTTCTTATTCTTCTCGGCAATAGGCATAATATCTCTCCTGGCTGCTAGGAGATCACTAACATTGGAAAACCTCAACTCAAAGAAGGTTCTCCTGTAACCCAGCAAATGATTCGGCATTTGCAAATCCTCCTTGTCTGTTTTTCGAATAGACTTTACAACACCTCCTCCAGGAGTTCTTTTCAACCATTCCTCAGCCTCGGGCTCATGGCCTTTTTTCACTGCAACCAGAAAATAGGGTTCGTATTCCAGAGTTGCCTTGAACGTATTGCCGTCTTCCTCGATAAAATAACAGTCCACACCAGCTCGTCCGTCGGGAATTTTGTCATCCTCGACTCTTGTTGGTTTTATATTAACGAGCCAGCCTACCTTCTTCTTCCCACTCTCATATCTTGCAAACCCCATTGCTTCATCGATACTGTTTGCTAATTTAACAGCTTCGCGTTTTTCGTCTGTCGAGGTTGCCTCGTTTCGACTGGAGGCAGTGAAGATCTTTGCTTTCCTAGGTCCATGGTAGGCTTGCTTCCCTCCCCGGCGGAAGCCATGTTGTGGTTTTCGACTTCCTGGTGCCATTGTGGTGCTGAACGCCCCAAACGGGACGGCCTTGTCTGGTGTATTTCAGGAGTTTTAAGAGAAGTGTGAGCCTAATTAAAGAATCACTCTTACTTGGGACCTGAAATTTGAGTCCTTCTTGTTGACGGACACGAGTGTGGAAAGGCGGGGAGGTGTCTAGAGAGGCATTGGTGTTAGACAGCGGAAGTGGTATTTAGAAATTGGATCGAGAACCTCGACGCGTCCTTTCGCGTTTTTGGCACTTAACGCGCTCGACGCAGGGATCTCGCGACTCGCCATCTACCTCCTGGCACGCTAAATAAAATACGGTAATCAAGAAATACACTTTGACATCATCATTGAGCTCTGCTCCAAAACCGCCTTCTACTTCTACCTAATGTACCTTTGACAACAATGGCCGGCGATATAAGGGATTCACAAGATCCCACCCCTCGAGGGCCTCCTCCGGGAGCTACCGAACCTCCCGATCATGTTAAATCACCAAAAATCTACGAGGTCTTCAATACGCCTCCGTCCAATGCAAATGCTCTTCCAGATGGCTCCGGCCAAAATACAGCTGGTGGAAGAAGCGAGGCGCCCAATCTGACGAGTGCGATCAAGACTGTCCGACTAGGGGATTTTAAACAGGTCCACATGTATCCTTGTGTCAGAGAATCGTTTCTTACAGGAATCGGTGGTGCATTTGCAATGGGTGGCGTGAGGGCTTTACTAGGAGGTATGAGTGGCACATCTCACCTCGTGTGAATGGAGAAGCTGACTGCTATTCGATATAGCACGTTTACCAAAAGCAGCCAATTGGGCAGTAGGGACCTTTGCGTTCGTGTCCATTGGCAATTATGAGTTTTGTCTCTACAAAAGGAAACTGGAAAGAGCACACATGAAACGGGCCGTGGAGATTATTGATCGCAAGAAGAGCGAGAAGGAAGCACAGATGGAAGAACAACGAAAAGCAAGGAGGGCCGCAAAAGAAGAAGCCGACAGGAAGGCTGAAGAAGCCGCTAAAAAGAGCAGCTGGAAATTCTGGTAGCATATTATAATTGCTTTGTGGTGTATAAGTATCATGGAAGATTCGTGAGTTTCAAAAACCTTTTGCTCCTGTAACCTGTTGAAGCTAAAACCCCATCCATCCAAGCGCCGTGCCATGCTGTACAATCAAATTTCATGTGAGAGCTCATTGCTGTGTCCTAGGTAGGTGTGAGTTGTTGGGTAACGGATCTCGCACCACAGACTACTAACCCAGTATTGACTCAGCAGTTTACTAAGCGCCGCAAAATCGTGAGATCCATTTACTGGCGTCAATCCTATTCCCGTCGAATGGTTATACAGTTGAGATGGCGCTATTTACTTCCGCTTCAAGGAATCTTACCCTCCTTGCAGTTTCGGCCTCGTCTCTCGAACTTGTTGACCTCGCAATCTCTGTCGCTCTTCTTCTCTCACTTCTTTTCGCTCGAGCTTCTCGCGCCTCTCTAGCCCTGTACTCCTCTATCTGCTGCCTCCGTTTCGCCGTCCTTGCATATGCGATAGCTGCAGTGGGCTTGAACCCGATACCATTGATCCCCTCCCCATCATCGTCAGGATCCGTCGGATTGTGCCCCGTGATCTCATCATCATGCCATGTCAAAGCAGCACGATCTGGGTCTACGATTGTGCTTGCTTTAGGGTCTAGGCTTGCATCCGCAGCTCCAAATAGCGGCGGAGTTCCAGCTCGTTTCTTCGATCGTGATTTGGATTCTGAGAGCCGATTGATTGAAGGATATGCGCGGTGCAAAGCCTCGCCCTTGACTCTATTAACATTTCCCTTAAATATCACCGGATCGAGATTGTTATGCAGTATGACCTGGCTGGCTTTCTCCTGTATGGTAGGATCAACCGTTCGTTCTCGTCCTATGCTAATTGTAAAAGCCTTGGGGGTTTCTGGAATCTCGCGATCTCCTCCTTTCAGAACCTTCATGCGCTTCCGTGCATTGCTTTCATCTTGCTGACTGTCCATCTTGTCGTCCCGTTCATAGCCTTTTACCAGATCGAACTTGCTAACCGATTGCCCTCCTTCTAACTTCAGGCCTTGAAAGTTGTAGGCCACTTTCGTCCTCGGACTTCCTTGCAATGCATCCTCAATTGAGACAACAGCGCCGGGTATATTTGCGCTCAATTGCATTGTGGACTGATGGGAGGTTGGTTGTAACGAGGGTTTGCGCGGCGACGGATTGAGAGACGGGGCTTCAATGGAGGTGTTCAAGGGCGAAGAGGAGGGTGGAGTCTCAGGAAGATGATCGCGTTTACGCTTTGGTGAGTCAAAGGTAGGGTCGGCCATGGTGGGCTATTTGAACATTCGGCTTTCAATCAAGCAAGCTGACTGAGGGGTGAAGCGCACAGGCCTGTCCGATGATGTCGTTTGTGCTGTCGGTGCTGGCTGACTTAACAGGGGACGGCAACTTGAATGAAGACGACGAGGTATTCTATCCTGTTGTGGGAACCTTGGAGTAGCACGCCTTATTTTTGCCGTGTTGGAGTTGAAGTTGCGATTGCGGAATACTATGTAAAGGCGGAAGTGTTAAAGAGATAGATGAACTCGACTGCTACTCCAAAGGTGGTATTCACCGCCGACAGCTTTGTTGTTCAGGTGACTTGGTTCAGGCAAGTAGGTAATGTGACACAAGACTGGCCAGTGAATAAGACATAGCTGTCCTGAAGTATTATGGCGCGTTGATCCTCGAGCTACCACATGCGGTTTTGCAACTTATTGTTTTACACAATTGCCAAGCAACCGCATAGGGAGAGCTTCAAAATGCGGCGATACGGACGAAGTTACCTCGCAGTGATTCACGCCTGTCGCTTTCCTCATTGGTCTATACGATTCACGATCATCCTTATGTTAGAGAGATGTCTCCCAGATACTATGATGATGCTTGGTCCTGTTTTCATGAAGCCAAATACGATAAAGCCTCGCTATTCGCGCGCAAAAGTGTGTGCTCCTAGGCTCCTCCGAGGCTCCGTTTTCCCGCAGCCTCGTCCTGAGCTTCATCTTTCCCCGCTGAGCTGCCCCACCATGGAGGAGAACTGTGCCGGTATTTAACTTACGACTTCAGCCTGAATATGATATGGCCTTGATCACAGAATAGCATATAAATATCTTCTCTCTGCCACTATATTTTTCACCTGTTCAGTGACTTGGAACTCCCGAAGACCGAAAAGAAAATTATCAACATGTCGTCCTCCGCAGATTTCGAATTCTTGCCCCTAGGAGCAATCATCAAGACTTTCCAAGTCGGTAGCATGAACATCGTCCAAAACTTCGATTCCCCAGCGCAATATGAAGCACACAACTCACCCTACTTTGGCGAGACTATAGGACGCGTTGCCAATCGCATCAGCAACGCGAAGATCGAAAAGCTAAATGGAAGTTCATACAAGCTTGCGGCGAACAATGGCCCAAATGCGCTACATGGAGGGGAGAAGGGTTGGGGTAAAAGGGTGTGGGACGGTCCAACACTTATTGGTGTAAGGAAGATTGATGGCTTGGAAGGCGAGCTTAAGTCTGGCGAGAGTGTAACGTTTAAGCTAAGAAGTGAAGATGGTGATCAGGGATATCCAGGGGAGGTGCTTGCTGAGGTCATTTACACTGCTGGGACTCAAACCTCGCCTGATGGGAAGAAGGTCAAGGTCTTAGGAATTGAATATGAAGCCAAGCTTGTGGCTGGAGCGGATGAGACTGTCTTGAACATTACCAACCATTCGTAAGTTTTCTCCCAGGGATATGAATGAACCAGACTGACATAAGTTAGGTACTTCAACCTATCCGGTCAACCAACAATTGAAGGAACAGAAGTAGCATTGACTACGAATTCTTACCTTCCAGTCGATGCTGGTGGGATACCAACAAAGGGTCCCGAGCCATACAAGAGCATCGAAGCCAACAAAACCTTCACATTAGGTGCCAAAGAGCCAGTAGTCGACGATTGCTTCATTGTCAATGAGAACTCATCTTCCATACCGATAGACACAAGATCAGAGCCTCTAAGAAAACTTGTCTCAGCATATCATCCAGAGACTGGAGTCCATCTCGAAGTGCTGAGCACTGAGCCTGCTTTCCAATTCTACACTGGAGGCTTTATTGATGTGCCAGCGGTTGACAATCTCCCTGCGAGGGGTGTTCGCAGCGGTTTCTGTGTCGAGCCAAGCAGATATGTTAATGCACCGAATGTGGAGGAATGGAAAAACCAGGTACTGGTGAAAAAGGGCCAAACCTATGGAAGCCGTATTGTGTACAGGGGTTGGAGTGATAAGGAGTAGATATAACAATACATAATGGGACTTCGCTCCCTGTATTTTATTAATAATGTCAAAAGAACACTCGGTTTATGAGGGGCATGACAAATACCGCTGTTCATAGATCACCAGAACAGGGCTGACACGCCTCTCGTTGAGACATGCGCCATACGACTTTATTTGTCCTCCTTTTTAACTTGTTACAGTTGGAGGCTGATGGCTTCCCACCGAGGGTTTCGGTTACAATTAATTGTTCTGCCAGTAATTTAATTACTATAAGTCTCTAATCGACTACCGTAAGCCTCTTTTCTTCCTTATACTGAGAAATATTAGCGTGGCTGACTGCTGAAGTGGTCCCGAGGCACCAGAATAAGCCAAATAAATACTGTGACTAGATAATGTGGCATTTACGGGCTAGCAATGTGCTCTCTATTGTAAAATGGTGTTTACAGGCCCGTACGATTAGGAGGCCTCGCAGAGCTAGCTGTAGTAGAGGTCTACGCGACGTGCGCTTACGCACTCAAGCCTAGGCCGCAGCTAAAGCTAGTAACTACATATTGTGGTATTATAGATATCGCCACTGACAGATACTGTCATATTAATTATTTTACAAATACTTATTGAAGGAATTCATCTAGATGGTGAGCAGAAAGCAGAGCTGTTTACACGCTTTGCTTCTGTTACATTTCAAAGGAGTTTGTTGACTACCGTAGCTCTGTGCAAAAGCTTTCCATCGCTTAGCTTGTGCAGATGAAGGTCATGTAATGTTACTTAAATTACCGTCTATACCCTGCACTTATTTCATCTAGTAGGATATCTGAGGGCTTAGAACTGATGGAGGGGAACAAGATTTAAGTTTTTTCTCCTCTCCGAAAGTTGTCTACCTCGTACGCAGCCTTGTGGCGGGGATACGGTGCTTCAGTAAGCGAACCATATGAAAGCTCAACATATGAATTCCACAAACATGTGAATACGTATCAGATAAAGATCCGAGCTCTTGGACGTCATTACTTAAAAAGACATGCATGTTCCAAGACCAACGGTGTTGTCCTGTGGCCTCACTGGATATCAGCCTAAACTGATGATTGCATAGTAAACATTTTGATACGAGCTTCGCGTTTTCTCCTAAGCGATGGCGCAATGCTAGCGTAAATCATAGCCTAGATTGCTTACTCATGAGCTGGCTGCATGACAGCGCATTATGTTCACCACTCACAGTAAATGAAAAGTAATCGGGATCTTTGTGAAGTAAAGGCGATTGGCTATGCTTCTCTGCAAACTAGCGTATGGTCGCTTTGCAGCTGTCGTGCTAACACAATCAGCTTTGCTGATAAGGCTGCTTCATCTCCTTCAAGATACTGTAGTACTTAGATCGCTTCTTCAAACGGCAGAGTTTTGAAGTCCAGAATCATTCACCTTGGACAGACAACCAAGCCACAGTTCAAAGCTTAAGCGACGAAAGAAAGAAAAAGCCATGCCTCTCCCATTCGATGAACAGGTGGTGAAAACAGCACGAGAGTTGGTGTCCACATTCCAAGCAATATTGTAAGCAATCTATTTTCTTCCTTCTTATGCCCTCGAAACACTGCCTTACGACTCTGAGACCATGACTCAAAGCTCCTGCTCCTTGAGAAAGAATCAGTACTAATTTGTTGAAGTGGAAAATACCCTGGAATAAGACCAGGTAAAATATACACTAGCCACCATCCTTCCCAGCCATCTCACAGATCGCACTAATGTTCCAACAGCCCACGCGAAAGGAATCCTCCTAAACGGCACCTTCACACCAACCACCAAAGCAGCAGAACTATCCTGTGCACCCCACTTCACTCAATCCAGTACACCAATCCTCGTCCGTTTCTCCAACAGCACCGGTCTTCCCACAATCCCCGATACAGACCCCAATGCCGGTCCACGCGGAATATCCATCCGTTTCCAACTACCCTCAACACCTGATGGGAAAAGGGTCCACACAGATATAATCTCGCATTCAATCCCCTTCTTTCCAGCACGTACAGGTGCTGAATTTCTCGAATTCCTACACGCACTCATCGGTGGGACTATTGGTGAATACCTCAGTCTTCATCCCGCTGCAGGTGCGTTTGTGACAGCTCCAAAACAAACACCTAGTAGCTATGCTCGCGAACCATATTATAGCGTCACTGCGTTCGCACTTGTTTCCTCCGCCGGCAAGAAGACTTTCATTCGATATCATATCCATCCCATTTTAGGACATGAAACTCTTTCGGCCGAAGAATTGAAGGAGAAGGAACCGCATTTTTTGCAGACTGAGATTAAAGAGCGGTTAGAGAACGGCCCGGTGGAATTCAAATTGCTGGCGCAGGTTGCAGAGGAGGGTGATGTTACAGATGATTGTACTGTTCACTGGCCTGATAGTAGAGAGGTTGTAGAATTGGGAACTATGAGGATTGAAGGTGTTGAGAATGATGGTGACACTACGATGAAGGGTCTTATCTTTGATCCTATCCCGAGGGTTAAGGGTGTTGAACCGAGTGAGGATCCGTTGTTGGAGATGCGTGCTGCTGTTTATTTGATTAGTGGGCGTGAGAGGAGGGCTGCTTGATTATTATGGGCGAAGCGCACTCCCGTCACTGTCGTTTCAGATCTGGGTTAGTTGAGAGGCTTGGAGATTTTGCAAACTAGCGAGCTTTGTTTTAAGTTTGTTTATTCCGGAGAAAGGATGAAGATAAATTGTGATATTGAGTATGCAGTTTTCAGAAAACTACATACATGCTTGCGGCTGGACTCCAATCTTGTAGAAGATTGCCTTGGGTTAAAGTCATCAATTACTACATGTACTTTCCAAAAAAGTCCAACAACATCTTGTAACCTCGTGCGTATTCCTCTTTAACCCGGCTATCATCCAGGTTTGCCCTAAGAAGGTTAGCATTTTGTTCTAATCTGCTAAACACTATTTTCGGCCTGGGCAATCCACAGGTAAAGAAAATAGGATCCAAAGTAGGTAGAGGTCCTGTCCTGTGCAACTGAATTCGTGAGAAGAAGTTATGAAAACTCACCTCGCAGCTAACCACCCATGAACCTGATCCCCGAATATCTCCACTACCTTCTCGCCCTTCAAATTCCCTCCAAAAGCTTCCACATCATCTTTGACATCATCGCCACTCGCTAAAATAGCAAACGGAATTTGAATATTCAAAGCATCACTCGGATCCAGCATAGCCGGATGAACCTGAGCAGCAACTTTCCAAATGGTCTCCTTCCCAGCAGCATCAAGAGTAACAACTTTTCCACCCCAGCACATACCAAGAGCCCCCCATTCAACAATACTTTTAGAGATTTTCAACTCCTCAATAACTTTGGGGATTCGGGCAAGAGTAAGAGGTGGCGCTGCTTTTGTTGCAAAGAATTCGTTGATTTTTGCTGGTCCTTCTACGGAATCAGGTGAGAACCATGATGGGTCTGCAGGCACGCCATCGAAGAAATCGGGAATGATGACAAGATTTGGTGAGGTTTTGTTGGCGTGGGCTAGAATGTCTGCTCCTTGAAGGAGTTGGGGACTGAAGCCGAAGATGTCGTAGACGATGAGGATTGCTTTCTTGGCATCGGCTGACCCAGTAATATCTTTTAAATTTTCAGTTTGTGTATTTTTGTAGTGAGATGAAGAGAAATGACTTACAGGTTTTCATATTAGCGATTTGAGAATATGACCCCTTTGGCTTGTAGTCTTTTGCGACCACTGGGGGAATTGAACAGCAAGCGGATGATGGCTGAGACATGTTTTCTTTGTTGGTGAATTTGTATTGAACTTGAATATGATGATTGAATTGAATTGAAAATTTTGAAGACGAACCCAACATCATATATACATTTCCAAGCGACCTAGAACTGTTAACTGCTGTACGCTACATGATAATACCTCCGTTTTTCTGCAGCTTCCGGTTTTCGCATCCATTGTTTCCGGTCTTCGGATTTGGTACTTTTACGTCAAAATCAACTCCTATCATAGCAAGTTGTTGTTTCTAACATGTCTCTGTTTACTTTTATTAATGTTAGCGATACCCATCGAAATGTAAGATTACTTCTAATCTAGGGTCTAAGGCTCCTATGGTAGAAGAGTGTCTAGTACCGAATTTAGTTGGATATATTTATGTAGCTAACAAGGCGCACAAATCCTCAAAGTATATCCTAATTAGATAAGTACAACTAACCTCATACAAGAATTAAGGTTCTTAAGA
>JAJONI010000298.1:0-28469 GCA_022190145.1 Pezicula rhizophila
GATCTCTTATACCCCAATTAATACCATTCTAGACCCTCAAACTGCTGCAAGTCTCAACTACTTCCTACGAAAAATGCTTACAAAATGAAAACAAAATCACTAATACTGGTGCGTTATAAAGATATATCTACCTATCTACAATAGCAGATTTTCTATCAAAGCAAATAACTATAAAGCTTACGCCATAGGATCCAACTTATTCTGCTTAGCCTGAATACCAGCCTGCTCAGCCTCAGTAACATAAGTTCTAAACTTCCTAGCCGGGACCTGTTTCCTGTACATCTCATCTAATTCCTCGTATGAACGACCAGCAGTCTCCGTCTGATAGAAGAAGATATAGATACAACAAAGAACAGAAAGGCCTCCGAATACAAAAGAAACCTATTCGAAGCGTTATAGTCAGTTTCATCTCTTCGCAAGTGAGGAAGGGTGGAAGGAATGAAGAAGACTAGCCTTTGCACCAAGATTCGCCTTATCGGGATTAAACATATAAGGAAGTACAAAACTCCACATAGTATACCAAGCATTCTGAAGGGCAACACCGATGGCAATAGTCTTAACCCTCAATCTCGACGTAGCATTCTCAGTCAAAATCGTATAAGCCGTCGATCCAATAGTACAGTTATAAACAAATCCGTAAAGGATCATAACAGATATGCAACCTTTAATACTTGAAGGTGTTCCGGCTGCTGCAAGACCACCTGCTAACATGAGGATTATTGTGAGGGATGCGGTACCCCAAAGTGTAAGATTTCGACGTCCTATTCGATCGACAATATCCCAGGAACAGATGTTTCCGAACATGGAGACTGCTTGTAGGGCTACGTAGAGTTTAAATGACATATCGGTGCTGTAACCTGCTAATTGAGCGTAGTATGTTGAGTAACCTGCGATGAAGATAACTCCTCCTAGTGCTTGGATGGATAATGGCGCAATGCTAATAATCGTACGACGTAAATTGGAGTATCTGAAACATTCTAGGTATGTGACTCCTTCTGTTTCTTTGCGAGCTTCCTCAAGGGTGAGTTTTATGAGAGCGAGACGTTTCTCGGCTTCTCCTTCGCTGCTGTAACCAAGTCTTCGGAGGGAACGGATGGCTTTTTCGTCTTTATTTCGAGATGCGAGCCACCATGGAGACTCTGGCATGAAAATGACGAAGACGGTTGAGACGGCGCAAAAGCCATATTGAGCACAGAAAACTGCTCGATATGCCCAGCGAGTTGTGGCAGTTCCAGTGCTGTTGAGAATCAAGGAAGCTATTAGGGGTCCTACAAAATTGTTTGTCAGTATTGAGTAACCTTGAAAGGGGTCTGGAGAAACTGGAAATATACTTGCCAACAGTATAAGCCAACGCAATCAAACAAGTTAGAAGACCACGGATTGCCAATGGAGAGATCTCTCCCAAATATGTTGTACACACAGCAGCCAAAGTCCCAACAACGAATCCGTTCAAGAATTTCCCAGCGAAGAATATCTCGTTTGTGGTGGCTACAAATTCCAGTGTTACCGAGGCGTATGATACAGCAAGAGCTACAATGATAGTATTCTTGCGGCCGATCCAATCTGCGACTTGTCCTGCCATCAAGGCACCAATTGCAGTTCTAGAAAGAAGAATTGCTTAGTTGTACATTCGTTATTTTCGAAATATTGCTAAGGGACTCACGAGGCAACGGGAGCACCCGAGAAAGCAGATTGCCATTTTGCAGGTAAAACATAATTACCATCGAACAGTGAACCGAAATCCTTTCTGAACTGAGGAATGCCAATAACCTAAAAGTTATTAAGAAGTCAGTTATCGCCCGCGTCAAAGATTGAAGGTTGAATTGTACAAGCCACGAAAAACAAATACCAAGACACCAAGAGTGAGGAAGTTTTTCTGTCTAACGTACATTTCCTGAAGCATTGTTCTCAAAGGAAACTAGCATTGTAGTCCAGACAGCAAAGAGACACCAAGCGCAAGCCCAAGGATTCTTTTTGATACTTTGCCATTTTCCATCTTCGTGATCTTCTTGGTTTGCAATATGGGCGATTGTATCCGAGGTAGCCAAGATTTCCTCTTCATGAGTCGTGCCAGCGATGTTCTTCTCGGTATCCATGTTTTTTTTTTGAAAGATGATGATCGAGGACTCAATCAACTTTCTTCGGGGAGAGAGAGACTATATTGACTTGTGTTTAGAAATGAGGTGAGGATTGGTGATAATGAAGAGAAGGAGGATATAATTGAGGGCCAACAAGGTCCTCTTATAACAGAAAAGGGAAACATGAGAGGGAAAAGATTGAAGTGCTTGGTAGTCTGGTGGTATTGAGACCATGAAACCCGTAGATTCGCCGACTGGCGAGTCCGCGTGGAAGTTTGGTAAGAGTCGCGATGGGGTTTCCCCAGACTTTCTCCATTTACTGGGGGTAGTGGCAGGCCGGGATTCTAGAGCTGGAGGTCATAATTGTGTTTCCATTGGTGGGGAGTATCGGTGTAGAACCCTGTGCTCTCGAGTGCATAGTTCTTAGGCGTCAGAGGAGTCTGTGTCACACAGGGGCCGAGCTGGGAAGTACCTGACCATGACTTATCAATACCCCACCTCCACACGAACCCCAGAGCTCCAATTCAGCAGGCTCAGGGAGTTGTGGTGTGGGGTTTTGAAGATCCTGTGGCGCTTATTCTTAATCGTACAAACACCTTAGATTTCTTCTAAATTATTTCGGGGTAGTGAACTGCGGTCCTTGAGACTTCATGTAGATGTATTTCGGGGTGATGTTCACACGACCTTGTTAGCTCGCTTAAGTTGATGGGCGTATATCAGGATGAACTTTTATTCTCGGCAACTGTTCATGGAAAAAGGCACAGTGATTACGTCAAGATTCAGAGTAATTTGTTGCTATGTCAACACGAAAGCACTGTATAAACTCTGACTTGATTCTCAAACTGCATTTGATGTTACATTTTTTCCCCTGCAATAATGGGCTTGAGCCTAAGGATCTAACCACTATTAACAGAAGTACCTTTTCACTAGCTATGGCTGACACCATTTGTACCAGGTACATCCTTAGCCTTCCACCTCAATAGAGTAAAGCTGTGTTTCTCAAAGGTGAACTTCCCCTTCCCATCCCACTTCGATTCCCGAATAGAAACCTTCTCAGTTCCCTCAACATTCACGTCTCTAATCTGATTCTTTTCTCCACCAACAGTAAACACCTCAACCTCTGAGTCTTGCGGGACGGGGATACTCGTCTCCATGGACGAAGCCTCGGAGATATTGACAACTGCCAAATTCAGGTGGCCATCCTCACTCAGTGCAGCAGATACGTCAAGCAAGGGCGTATCCATTGTACTAGCTAGCCACTCAGGCGAAGTACGACCTGTGTATGCAGCAGAACGTACATGCGTCGCCAAAGTTTTACCTCTCATATACTTAGAGAAAAGGAGAAGTGGCCAATAAGTAGTCTGTCTGATAACACCTCGCTCGGTAGTCATAAGAGGTGCTATGACATTGACACTCTGAGCAATAGTGGCCATACCAATGTGTTTCGATTGTCGAATAAACACATTGAGCCATGCTGCTACAGCAAGTGCATCCGAGAGATTGTAAAGCTCCTCTGCGCCTTTATCTCCGGGTGCTCTTACCGGATCCCAGATGTTCCACTCGTCGAAACATATTGTTGGCCTGTGGAGGGTTTTGGGCTTTGTATCGACTACGCCTGTGAAGTAGTTTTCGTAGTTGAAATCACAACGTGCTAGGTCTATCATTGCTGATGTCATTTCTATTGCTCGCTCGGCTGCTCGAGGACTGACTGCGTTCGCATAATGTCTATCTTAATTAGTGACAAAGCTCAGTGTCAGAGTTTGAAGTATTTACTCTTTGTCGGAGGTGTACATATGAATCGAGTGCATATCAGTAAATCTGATGCATTTTTGCAGCACGTATCTATCCCAATCGCTATGGCCGTTTTTTCCGCACAGAATAAGTTTAATTGAAGGGTCGAGAAGCTTCAAAGCTGTAGATCATTAGCTATTGATCCCTAGTATAGAGACCAATTTCCGTACCTTTCCCCCACTGGTATGCCTTTTTAGCATAGTGCTCTTTGGTATCTTGTTCAACTTGCCTACAGATAGGATCAGTACGAGCTTCTGAGTGTCAGATTGGCTTGTTCCTACCATGGCCCCCAGATTTCATTTCCTAAGGCCCAGTACTTGACATTGTACGGTTTCTCATGCCCATTCTCGCGGCGCATATTGGCATAGTATGTGTCTTTGTCCGAATTACAATATTCAACCCAAGCAAGTGCTAAATCACGTGGTTAGAGCTCTTCAAAATATGTTAAATGGATATGCTCACCCTGCTCTAGGGTACCCGTTCCCATATTCAAAGCCAAATAAGGCTCGGCACCAACGATGCCACACCAAGTCATAAACTCATCGGTTCCGAACTGGTTGCTTTCAGTCCCAAGCCAGGCTAATTCTGGCCTCTTTGGCCGTTTCTCTTTTGGGCCAACGCCATCTTGCCAGTTGTACGTGGCAACAAAGTTTCCACCTGGGTATCTCACAACAGGGCACTGGAGCTCCTTCATACAGTCAATAACGTCTGTCCGGAACCCGTTCTTATCAATTAAGCCATTACTGTTAGAAGGATCATAAAGTCCTCCATATATACAACGTCCCATATGTCTAGACGGTTCCAGAAGTTAGTCGGGTTTGAACTCACAGCAGGAACTACGAGAAACGTACTCTGTGAAGCCGCCGTATATAAGAGGATTGATGTCTGAGATAGTGTGGTCTGGCGAGGTAAAAATTGAAGGGCTCTCCTCGTCACTGATGCTGGTAAATGTTGCCATCTTGTCTCGCCAACGGGAACTGATTTCTTTGGCTGTTTTTGGGATTCATTAAATACCTCTTCAAGACTGTATATGTAGAGCAAATATCACACAAAGAAACATAACTTGCAACCTAATTGTTCCAGTGATTACCCCGTGATCTGATCGGGGAATATCGGTGAGCGTGGACGCATGACAAAAGTGAAGTGTGGAGCGGGGAGTATCGCTTTCAACGCCGATGGCCAGCTATCATGCTCATTGTCGAATACACGGTTAAATAAGGCAGTCAGAGGCTCCCGCTCCCAATCTAGACCGCATGAAAAGCACCCCAGATCCGATGTTCTCCCGCTCCATCCTTAGTCTACTATCGTACCACTAGTATACTATGCGGAGTACAATATTGACAAAAACTTGTGTTTCAATGCGGGGGAATGGGAAAGAACCTTGTCGTTTGCTTCGGTGCTACTCTCGGAGGACGCCAGGACTGAACTACTTACCGGTTAATGAGGGTGGCGGTTGAGACTAGGCAAGTAGTATCAGAAAGTCCTTGCTCGCGGACAAAGCTTCCATACAGAGTATGGATGCCTTTAGTGGCTTCCTCAATCGCCATATTTTAATTCAAACGAGCAATCGAGCTAAATGAAATGACAAGTCAGTGTATTACTAAGTATCGTATCTGAGAGATAGGTACTCAAGCTGAGCTTTAGCAACCAGTAACTGGCTATCAATACCAAGAGGATCGATTTTGATAGCACCACCAAATATTCGGAAACGGCACACTTTTTTGTTTGCTGGATGGGATTTTATTGGGGTTTACAGTAAGTGAGGCCGGAGTAACCGATATTGTCACACAAAGTGAGTGATAAGAGATATCCAAAGCAAATTATCATGTCGGCGAGAATAAGGAGCGGGAGAATAACAAATAGTTCCCATGGGGTGCTGCTGGATTGATCCTGAGCAAGCAATGACATCGATTAAAGTCGCCTGCGTCGAATGTAGAAGTCTCGAACTCGTTGGCTGAAGGATTGCCAGTCTGGCGAGCGGGACTTTTCCATTATTAGATAGGTTTGGTTGGTCAAATTGAATAACGGCCACACCGCTGGAGAGAGATACTGCCAAAACAACTTATATGTCTTTGCATAAACCACAGGAGCCACGTCTGACCTGACAAGGTGGCCTCCGCGCAAACATTCCCAGGCTCGAAGAGTATGATAGGAGTCCTTGAGGACTTCCGGATCCACATGAAATCAATTTATAGATCTATCGCGCTCGTATGCAATCCATAGAGCAGAGAATTCAACCGTTTCCCTTAAAGCCATGTATTTTCTTCATAATGCCTCCTAGAAGTATTTTAACACAATTGAAGTTGCTTGTTTATCCTGTTGGCAAAAGAGGCTTGTAGCTACATCATCCAGCATAACTGATGTAGACGCCTCCAGGTGATATTCCGTTTCGCCCTGAACAAGTTGCAGTCTTTCTTTAGTCCCGGGAAGGGTTAAATTAATGTGGCCTGGTTTGTACCTTTGACTCGGTTCGAAGTCACTGTACAACAGGCTCAGCTCAGATGAATACCAGCCGAGTCTTCATAGACTTTGAGCAATTCCTTATACAAACGGCTGAGTGTGGCGAGGTCATTATTTTCGTCGGACCAGTATTCTAACACTACCGACATCTCTTCAACAAGACCTTTCCACCTTGGAGGAAGGAACTGTCGCTCCAGGTCGACTGGATGAACCCCGCCAGCAGCTCCGGTGAACTGGCATTTCAGCGCCATGCCTAGAAGATGCAAGGCACTTCTAGTACAACTTCTGGCCATGAGCCATGTTCCTTGGTGGCGATGGAAAAAGCTGGGCCGATTGGAATCAATGCAATCTGCAGCGCTTTGCAGAGCCTCTTGTACTAGGCGAAGGCGCGTAGGGGAAAGTTCCGTGATTGATACGGGTTCCTGCGCTACGAAAACCTCTAGGAGGGCTGGGAATCGCACGAAATTCTTGATATCTATCATATGGCCGCGTAATATCAATCGAAGGATATCAGGTGTGTGCACGTCTGCTTGTTTAGAAAAGCTCATAAGGGCTGGCAATGTTTGATACCTATTCTTAATCAGCCTACAAGTAATGAATTCTACATACTGTACTAACCATTGCTCCACCTGCATGTCAAACTCGCGAACATTGCAGTCGAACCGAGACTCATTTGTAGCTCGACCTTGCGCTTTAGACTGAAAACGACGGACTATAACGTTGTGCAGCATTCGCTTCAACGCAATCTCTGCCAGGTAAAAGTACCAGGCTTTTTCAAGGTGTTGCCGATCAAAGGAGTTGATGAAGGACTTGGGAGATGACCAGTTCATGTCGGATGAATTATCTGGAGACATATCTTGATCTTCAGTGTCTTCCGGAGGAGAAGGGAATAGATGTGGGTAATCCATTTCACTTATGCCGGACCCAGGCATTCCCAACTCAAAACGTACTTCACTATATATCTGAGGTCAGCTTGAGATATTCCAGGTTCATAGTGTGTATCATAAGATAGACTGTGACATACATTTCACTCTTCAGACAACTCCAGTATAAGCTGTCTTCAACGTGGCGTTCCCTTGCCACTTTACTTGTCTGTAGCCATGGGTTTTCCTGGTCGGGATTCGGATTTGAGAGATCCTCCGTGTTCCTCCATCGGCCGTTACTTTTCATCCAAGCCAGAAACTGTGCACCGGCTTGTACAAAACACTTCCAAGCTGCCAAGATTTGCAATGTTGACATGAGGTAAACTGCCGTCAGAAAGGAGCATTGGGCAGAAATAATAGAGTTCTCATGATACAACATTCCGATTCGCCGCTGAGAGGCTTCAAAGTATGCATTGGCAATAGACAACCTTTCTGGATCCTTTGAGCGGCCAGGTTCGCATTCCTGCTCTAGAGGAGCTGATAGAACACTGACAGCGCATACCAATAGCTAATGGAATCAGTTCTCATTGCCATTGCGTAAGAGTTGAGATCAAGCAGCTCACAATCAGACAACTTTTGCCATCCCAGCCTGGGCCTGTCTCCGTAAATTCTCTGACATCGTTTCGTAAAGAATAAACATCTAGGATTGGATTTTTGATATGATTGTTAACTAGAAAATTGTCGACTAAATCGTTCACTACTTGGTGGTCAAGGTTAAGAAGTGTTGTACCATGCTTCCGAGCATTGTTCGATACTGTTCTGCCATCGCCCTGGATTGCTTTAGCCCTTTCAATACTGGGCACTTGAAAACTGGGCTCTAGATGGGGCGCGGCTTCAGAGAAAATGGGCCACTTCAGCAGAGAATCCAATGACGCTTCAGATGATGCATTTAGCATTTCCGAAGATGGCGGCATGTTCTCTGAACTGTGATCGTCAATATAATTTTGCTGCTGCTTGGAGTATGAAGTAGAAGGAGCAATTATGTTCGGGTCAACCACATTCCTCTCCCCGGATATATTGCTAGGAGAGTTAGAGATACTAGCATGTTCCTGGGCCGCAAGGAGACCCGGCTCTTGGAAAGGCGAGCGCTCAGAAGTTTGAGAGACTCGGATATGAGATAGGAAATTGGTTTGTTGCTGCAACGAATTGTCGACATGCTTGCTGAGGGAAGACTCTAGCTGGCTGAGCCGTTGGAGTATTGCAAGAGTGCCACGATCTAGTTGGCTTGGATCGGAATCCACATATTGACAATTTCCACCAGTCGCAGCACAAAAGCCACATACTGGTCTCGCATTATCACATTTCGTTTTTCGAGAGCGGCAAACAAGGCAAGCGTTGCCTGCTCTTCTACGGTTATATGATGGCGCTGCTTTGGGTAGTCTCGGGCCATTCAGTTGAAATGGCGTTCCTGGGTTTCGCTCCATGCTGTTGTCATAAAATTTAATAGATTTTGACTATGAACCCAGAGGTTTGTATCAGGGTCAGGAGTCCCTAATCCAGAGCAGATAAAAAGTTCGACAGTCATGTGTTGTTGACTGCGGCGGCGTTGGCTTTGAGGCGTATCCCCACACAGCCAAGTTGGCCAAAGGCTACCGACGACACGTATATTATAGAAAGATTGAATATTAAGTGAGTGGGTTTCTGATGCTTCTTTAACTGCGTATTCATTCTGAATTCTCATATATTCTATTTCTGACTTAATCTGGCTGCAGTTGATGTGTTCATTTTTGTGTTTTCCTTACGTAGAGAGAGGAGGCAAGGTGGACTGTGGCACGTGATGACGTATCGCCCCGAGATTCTTCCGATCAAGAGCCCAAAAAGATGCATGCTTGGCTAAAATCGACGACATTGTTGCAGTGAGTGTGCTCAGGGAGTGCTCTGGAAAGACAGTTATCACTCTCTCTTCCAACTCAATATGTCTCTGCCACGAGTTTCCCTAGGGTCCTTTCTCTCAGCTGGCAAGGCAGCTTTGAAGACGTCGCCAATTTCTCCAGTGACCTTTGTCATTGGAAACGAATCGGCAGGTAAACACTAAGTCTTTCTGTCCTCTTTCCTACCTATTTGCACCCTAACCTGCTCACAGACCTTGACTCCCTATGCAGTGCGGTTGTTCTTGCGTACCTGAGAACTTATGCGCCATCCTCCAAGTCAAACACTTTCTACATTCCTCTGTCCAACATACCCCATGCAGACCTCTCGATACGACCTGAGCTTCTTCCTGTACTTTCTCGTGCAAACATCAAACCAAGCGACCTTATTACTCTCTCCGATCTCCCCAGAGTCGGGCTATCTGCAGAAAATACAAATTGGGTTCTGGTTGACCACAATTCTTTGCAAGGTGAGCTAGGCGAACAATATGGCAAAAGCGTAAAAGGCTGTGTCGACCACCACATCGAAGAAAATAAGGTGCCACAAGATACCGAAGGCGAGCCTAGGATTATCAAAAAGTGTGGAAGCTGTACTAGTCTTGTCGTGGAATACTGCAGAGAAGCTTGGGATGCGCTTTCTGCTGGGTCAAAAACAAAAAGCGAAGAGACAGAGGTTTGGGATAAGGAGCTGGCGTATCTTGCTCTTGGTCCAGTTCTAATTGATACTTCTAACCTCCAAGATAATTCACAAACAACTGAAGTAGACATAGCAGCTGTAAAGTATCTAGAGTCCAAGATAAGAGTTGTGAACGGAGAGCAGCAGTTTAACCCTGAAGCATATTTCAAGGAAATTGCAGGAGCGAAGAAAGATGTCTCTGGCATTGATGTCCCTGGTCTTTTAAGAAAAGACTATAAACAGTGGTCTGAAAATTCTACCAACCTAGGTGTAGCGTCAGTCATGACGAATATCGAAACTCTGGTAGAAAAGGCAGGTAATCAGCAAAAGCTCTTGGATATTTGCAAGGAGTTTGCTGAGGAGCGCGGACTTTCTATCTTGACAGTCATGACTAAGTCTAGCTCAGATGGACAATTCCGGAGAGAGCTCTTTGTTTGGGGTATCGATCAAAAAGGTGCTGAGATTGTAAAGGCTTTTGGAGAGTCATCGAAGGATGACCTAAACCTTACAAAACACTCAGAAGAATCATTGAATTTTGAAGGAGATAAAGAATGGCGACGTTGTTGGCAACAGGAGAGACTTGATTACACTCGGAAGCAAGTGGCACCAATAATGAGGACTGCTATGCGAGGTGACAAGTAGATCGGGAAGGATTCTTCGGGATGGAATCTTAATGGAACACCATGCATAATATTTTCAGCAAAACTCTCACTTAAGCTGGGAATACCGTTATGTTGGATCAGCCCTCCAACCAAGCTTCTAATCAGACCTTTGGACCATACTCTTTCAGCTCTGAACAGGATATTTCCGCCAAGCAGCTGCAAGAGGCCAACGAGGTTACCGCCTGTAGGTGGTTCTCATTGTGTGCTTGAGGTTCTCTTTATGGCATCGCATACACAAACAGGGCCACTATTTAGCAACAATAAATGCCAAAATGTCTTCCCCGTTGCATACATTCTTCTCTGACTTTTGTATTCACTCGTGAAAGTGGTCTCCTAACGCTCATTCAAACACAAACTTCTTTCAGTCCGTTGTGGAATTGGATTGCAATAGGAACACTTGAATGATGGATCTACTTTAATCTCACGGCGAGGAGGATAAGTATAAGAAGGGGTGTAGTATCTGAAACCTCTGAATACCCTCATATTTCTTTCTACCTTTCCTTCTCCTCCTTATTGACGTGCTTAGTCGAACGATTACTGAATTCCAATTACTAATAATTACTTCCACAAGTACCAGCAATAAAGAGTACTTTAGAAGTCTATCTTAAGCGAGCTAACTACATCTCTTCACAGCGTCAAGAAAGATGGATTACTCACTTTGATTAATCTATCTCGCACACATAGTAAAGAGTAGAAATATACCAGTGACGATTACCTCGCACAAACACACACACACACACACACACACCAAAAAAACCCCTATAAAACTGTACAAAAAATGTGTATGCGTTACTGAGAACCAACATATTACTACCAACCCTCCAAAACCCAACATCAAAAAAACAGTCCAACCCCTCTTATTCCCATCCCAAGAAGATCTAGCATCTATCCTAAAGCTCCACAATTTAACGCTAGAGGACCAAGGAACTTACCATTTTTTTTTATTGAGACTATGATCCATACATACCCTATGAAAATTTCGCCAAACAACGTTGACTCACTTGCCTAAGTCTCGGTTTCCAGTAAAAAAAAAATACGGATTTTTTCTTGATTTCGTGTACTTACTCTAAGTAATAACAATATGGCCTTAGGAGGTAACTACAACGTTGGGGTAGCAGTACCTAACAGCGAATGATGATGAATGGATATGGATATATAGGAGGGAAGTATTGATGTTATTTTTTGTGGGTGAGAGGTATTAGAAGGAAGGAATATGCGGAGAGTGATTGATAACGGTTCCAAGGAAGGAAGGAAATAGAACTATTTTAGGTAGAGAGAAACTCCAAAACGAAGGAATGAGCTCATCTTGGATAACTAACTTGATTTACGCAACCAACTTGTCCCTAGTGTCAGCTAGACACAGAACTAAAATACTTAACTCGCTTCGAGCCACAAACAAATAAAATTCCCACTTTAATTTCCATTCAACTCATCAATGGTATTCAAGACGAATTAAAGTAAATTAATCAATAATAATAATAACAACCCCAACAAACTAAAGCGATAAAACTACTTAAATCCAAAAAAAAAATCCTAATAAAACAAACAAAGAGAAACACCAACAACTACCATCTTCCCCCCTTCTCCGACCTCCATCCTCCCTTCTTACAAAAGAAATCAAACCCTTCTCAGACCGAACATCCCAATCCATCAAAAACCCTCAAGACGAACGAGTCCTTCTATAATACTCCACTGTCTCCTTCTCCTTCTGCAACCTCTGCTCAGCAGTCAACCCAACATCAACATGAGTAGGGACAACATGGTCTACCGGAGTAGCAGTAAACTGCGGACCACCAGACCCAGGTACGTATCCCGGTACAGGGGTGAGTTTAAAGCCAGAGATGTTAGGAATGCCAGCTGATGCAGCAATATTCTGAGGGGAGGTCGTAATCTGAGCATTCGGTGAACCGCCAGCAGACGCCCCCTTTGGTGGTGAGTGAGGAATGTGAGAAGCCCCAGAGAAAGTATTTCGATTAGAGCTGTTGTAAAATTCAGGTTGTGTAACTTGTGGTGGCAAGTTTCCGTATGCTGGTATATTTCCGTGGTGATCAGCCCAGATTTGGTCAGCCCAGTTGACACTTTTGCCGTTTGAGTGTTGCTCATGGTTATGAGGTTGGGTTGGGTCCGTAGTGTTGTATGTAATGCCAAAGTTCTGACTGATTTCCTTTAGGACGAGGTCGAAAAATTCTGCGCGGTCTTGCATTATCAATATTTGCCCGCTACTAGTTTCGCCTCTTCTGACCATGACATCTTTTACTGCTTGAAGAATATGTTTTTCGCGATCAGTATTGATACGGGTAGTAGGTTGGCTCGTAGGCTGACTGGTGTTGCTATCGATAGTATCCTCGACCAAGGCTCTGATCTCAGCAGCTTTCTGGCCACCCACTAGTTTGGCGTGAGCATTTTGTGTCTCGTCAGCTAGCCTGTTGGCGACATCACAGGCTCGACCCCAGGTTTGTTTCATTTGCTCCTCTCTGCTTTTGTATTCTGTCTCCAGCTCATCTTTCCTTGCTTTCGCTGCAGCAACGTAAGCATCAATCTCAGATTCCTTCTGTTTCAGTTCAACCACAATTTTGACACGTTCTTTATCTTGGCTTTCGATCTTTTGCTGCCACTCTAGCCTGCGAGCTCTAACTTCCGCCGCAAAATCAGCTTGTTCCTTTTCGAAAGCCACTTTTCCATCCTCAAACTTCTTCACTTTCTTTCTTTCTTCATCAAGTTCCGTGTAGATAGGACCTATTTGGTTGGTTTTGACAAAATGCTGGATGTCTTGTTCTTGCTGCTGAGCTCTTGTCAGTGCTAGGTCAAGTTGGAGTTGCATAAGAGCAACTGTATCTTTATGGTTGTCATCATCGTGACTTCTCATTTCCTCGTCGTGCTTAGCTTGCTTTGCATACGCGAGCAGATCTCGATTCTGCATTTCCCATGTACTGGCCCGTATAGGCCACATGGGACGAGCCACAGCAACGACCGTTGGCTTAGTCTCCATATCTCGAGTGACTTTAACTCCCGGGTGCTCTTGCCAAGCTGGAACGACAAAGATAGTCTTCAGGCTGTTAGTACTATTGCGAACGCGGAAGTAGCGTGTTGTAATATCCACGGTTGAAATGCCAGTATTAGGATCTTTGGGCCCTCCACGCATGGCGTCAGTGGAAGTTTGATTGTTTAGGGCGTTCAAACGCAATGCGTCAGCAATTCGATCTTGTTTGTCAAGCTCTCGACTCAGGAACTGCCAGACGTCTTCGCCAGCATTGGCGAGCACAAAGCGGTCTTGTGGGTACACCATCTCACGAGCCTGACGCCCGTCTATACCCAGTTTATTGAGTGTCTGAGCAGGAGTAAGGGCCTCGCCAGCAAGGACGTCAGTGGCATTGGCATATAATCGTTCCAGGTCATGCACTCGTTGCACGAGGCGCTGGCACCAAAGAATCAATTGTCCTAGAAGAGTTGACTCGGCGAGACGGCGCTCTTCTTTTTCTTCTGCTAGAGGAAGAATTGCAAGAAGGCCACCTTTAGCACTGTACTCGTGGTCTAATAGTTCGAGCACTTCATTGGCATGTGCAATGAGGGATGCATGTGTTGCGTACGGCAAGCTTGGTGTGTTTGGTTCGCTCAAATCCGACTTATACAAAGGGCAGATATCTCTGATTTCCCGACCTCGACCAGTTCCTTCAATGCTGTTGATAATGCTGGTAAGCGGCAAGCGATGGTGCACTTCAGCATTACGATAAGGTGCACTAAGGTCGTTTAGCCAGTCATACGTCTCGCCTGTCTCGAATGCAGGAATAGGCATGTTTCCTCCATTTCCATCAGGGATAACAATGTTCTTGTTGTCGATGAATCCGCCTCTTGTAGATGTTGAGAGATGAGCAATGAGAACTGTGAGTGATTGAACGTGCTGTTTCAGCTGTTCTAGGCTCGGAATTACTCCAGGGGTTGATAGATATGAACAGTTTACGTGGGACAGCCTTTGTATAAGTTTTGAGTCGAGTCCTTTGGATAAATTTGTTAGACGACTTTGATAGGGTCCAGCGAAGGGCGTGGCGCGGACTAAGTCGGGAGGGTTCCTGGGCCTAGGAACAGTTCCAAGTCTGAAGTTTCGGCCATGGTGGTGGCCATGATGGTGGCCATTGCCATGACCATGACCATGATCATGGCCTAGATTATCATCTGGGTCATCATCCGGATCATCTCCATAATCATCATATGCTCCCATCACTTGATCCTCTTCCGCGTGTTCTCCATGATGCGGGTTGTGTATTTGCTCCTGTGCAGAGTCATCGACATCCATCCGCTCTGCGTCTTGTGAAGTTACCCTCTCCGCCTCTGCAGTTTCTTTGGAAATATTTGGGTACTGGGGAACGGCAGAGTTTTCTGGCATACCCAAGTTGCTGCCCACTGGGAAACCGCGTATGTTAGCAAAGTAGGGATAGTTGGGATCCGCTGACAGACGCTCCCATTCCCTTGCCTGCTCTAACAGACCTTCAATTTGTTCTTTAGGAGGGTCCGTATGCCTGGTAGAGGCGGGTGTTGCCCTTCTGGAATCTTTGGATTTGACGGGCATATTAAGACTGTCGAAGGATATAATTATGGTTTAGTTATCAATCACGATCAAGATGCGTGCAATCTTGGATCACGGAAAGAGGAAAGAGGGTGTGGGAAAAGCAACAGTAAACAGAGGAGCCGATTGATTGTTCTGAAATATGCATTTCCCATGCCGGAGGTGCTCCTCACGCAACCAATGTCTCACCGGAAGGTGTGAAAGGGATACACCACGTAATATAAATGCTATGGGATGCAGAAATAAGATAAATTCCATAAGGGAGATAGGAATGGGTAGAATATTAATAAATATTGCGCGGAATAGCGCCTATGCCAATACAATGAGCCACTAACTGCGTATTATACAGGTAAATATTGCTCCAATGATTAGGAAACGACAGCAGATAAAACAAGAGATACAGGGCAAGAGAACTTGCAATTGTATGATAAATAGCAAGACGAAATAGGCCAGCGTACGGAGTTACATAAGGACAATTTGGATAGCAGAATGGGAAGAAATTCAAGGAAAAGTGGGAGGAACCCAAAGAAGCAACCGAAAACAAATGGCTGCCATCTAACTAGGGAAATAGGAATAGAGGGTTACTCTGCCCGGATAGCTACTAGATACTATCGTAGCGAGAGGTAATCTTACTAGTGGAAGGATACGACGTAGAAGACCTTGAAATTGCTTGCCACTGCTTTTTCTTTTCTTTGGTCCCCTCGTCTGCGATAGCCAACTTAGCCTCTGATGCTCCATGAATTACTGAGGAAAAATCAACCTCCTAATTAGCGCGAATGGCTCGAGCAGCAATGGGACCAGTGGTCGGAATATCGCCTGTCGAGTTCTCAGACAGAGAAACGGAGGTGAGAGACACGATGCGACCTTTTTCGTGGTGCTAGTGCTTGCTTTAATGGAGGTTCAGATACTTGTCGAATAATGAAGTACGGTACTTCGAAGTGTTCTACAGTTAAGGATAAATTTATCTAGGTACTTTGTACTCCGTAGGTAATGCTGAATTGGAAGGTTTGCCCTTACGCAGGACCATACGGGTTACTGCACCAGACGACACGACGCGTACGCGAGCTACAGTAGTTTGGCGTCCTTGGCTTCTTGTGCTCCCTGCCCTGATCCGCCCCAAAGGTAGGACGGCACTACTCTGTACGGTCTGTCTGAATAGCTTCATCCCATCTGTAGGTTACCGTTGCCGTTGCCGTTGCCGTGGCACCATGACGGCAAAAATTTGAAATTTCCAATTTCGTTCAGCTGGGCAGGCTCGAAGGGCGGAGCTTCCCAACCATGTGGACCAATGATGAACCCCCTAGTTCCTCCCTGTTCACATCGCTAATCTTGAAGATCAGCCCAGGAGCAAATCATTCTCAGCGGCAAAAACCTCATGAAACGTCTGCATATTAATAGCTAACTACTAGTAATAAACTGAAAAGGACATAAACTTTGGAAGAGGGCATCCACCTTGCTTCTTGCTGGTGGACCATCACCCCCCTCCCCCCACACACGGCTGCCAGCCTTCGTCTTTCTTGTCGCACGTACACTACAAGTACACTTTCCCAATTTCCTTTCCCAGTCATACGTTTCTGCTGTCATCTCTCACTTTTCTCGTATCCAAAGTTCTCTCTCTCTCTCTCCTCTCTCTCCTCTCTCTCCTCTCTCTCCGCAGGATTTGGAGAGACGTCCACCAGGGCTAAAACACGAAAGCAGATTTCTGACCAGGGTTGGCCACCCTTTTCTGCAGTTCAGACGTCACTGACCAAACTTGGCCGGCAAAGCCTTGAATTTTTGGCGTGTTGGCCCCCTGTCTCTCATCCTCAAGCGAAACCTGGAAACCTGCGCATGGTCAAGCATCGGTCCTCCCGTACAGTACGGAGTAGCATAGTTAACTAGGCGGGTTATCTCCAGACCCTTTATTTTCCGACTCAACCTTCTTCTCACCTCACCTCGAGGAAAGTGAAGATTCGAATTGACGACCAGCCTCTCTCATCAATTCGCGTCACTTCAACAATGGTTGATACAGGCTCCGACCCGAATCAGGGCTCTGCCAAGGACGTAAGTGTCTTTTCTTTTTGAATTGAATTGAATTGAAGGTGCCCTTCATATTTAACAGAAAACAAGTAAACTAACTCTCAATTTTTTGACTATAGACGACGCCCGTCTCACTTTCAGGCCTATTCTCGACACTCATTCCAACGGGTTTATATGCGCTTGTCTGCATCTCCATTTTCCTGATCCTGCGGAAAACTCAGCGACGTTACTATGCACCTAGAACATATCTAGGAACTCTTCGCGAAGAGTGAGTTGTGAGTGCTGTCGCTAATTGAACCAAGCTAACGAAATATCTAGAGAGCGTACTCCTGCATTGCCGACTGGCCTCTTGAATTGGTTTAGCGCCTTCTGGAAGATCCCTGATAGCTATGTGCTCCAACATCAATCTCTTGATGCCTTCCTCTTTCTTCGATTCCTTCGCATGACAGCGGTCATCGCATTCGTTGGCCTCTGCATCACATGGCCTGTGCTCTTCCCAATCTACATTACTGGCAAGGGATCGGGACAGCAACTCGACGTTCTGAGCATGAGCAACATCGATACGGGAACCGACGCAGGAAAATACCGACTATTTGCGTCTGCTTTGTGTGGATGGCTTTTTTTCGGATTTGTGTTGGCCTTGGTCACGAGAGAGAGCATCTACTACATCAACTTGCGCCAAGCCTTCCTCCTCTCACCTGTCTATGGAAATCGTATTTCTTCCAGAACTGTCCTCTTCACTTCCGTCCCCAAACTATACCTTGATGAAGCCAAGCTCCGGAAGGTCTTTGGTACGGCTGTCAAGAGCATCTGGATCACGGCCGATACCGAGAGACTCGATGAGCTAGTGGAAGAAAGAGATGAAGTCGCTTATATGTTGGAAGCTGCTGAGGTCAAGTTGATCAAGTTGGCAAATGGCGAGCGATTGAAGGCTGTCCAAAAAGGCGGCAATCATGAAGAAGAACCCCTCGAACGTCCCGCATTACAAGAGTCCGGCTCGGTTGCTGCTCGTTGGATCCCTACCAAAAAGCGACCTACTCACAGACTCGGTAAATTTGGTCTTATTGGACGTAAAGGTCAGCCTGAAATCCGTTAAGCTTAATAATGCAAGCACATAACTAACGTTTCTCTAGTCGACACTATTGACTGGTGCAGAACCAGACTTGAGACTCTCATTCCCGAGGTTGAGGCTGCCCAAGCTGCATACCGAGCTGGTGAGACGAAGAAGATTGGTAGTGTATTCATCGAATTCCATCATCAATCTGATGCTCAAGCTGCATTCCAAACATTGGCCCATCACCAGGCACTACACAGTGAGTGGCTACCTCCACGTGTCTGATCGATATCTTTCCACGTAGGACCAGTAATACTGACCTTTTGCTCTTTAATAGTGTCCCCAAGATACATCGGTGTTAACCCTAACGAGGTTATCTGGAAGTCCCTCAAGATCTCCTGGTGGCAGAAGGTCATTCGCCGCTTCGCAGTCCTCGGTTTCATTACTGCCCTGGTTATTTGGTGGGCTATTCCTGTTGGAATCGTAGGTATCATTTCGAACATCAGCTATTTGGAGAATATCGAGATAGGAGGTGTTGCATTCCTCTCTTGGCTCGAGAAGATCCCAACAACCATCATGGGTGTCATACAAGGCCTTCTGCCTGGTATTGCACTATCTATCCTCATGTCCTTAGTTCCCGTCGTCATGCGAAGTAAGTGCCTACACTACACACCTAAATTCTGATCGGCGCTAACAGTCTATAGAATGTGCCAAATTTTCTGGTGAACCTTCCCTCTCTAGAGTAGAACTATTTACCCAGAATGCCTAGTATGTACAAAGCTTCCTACATCCTTCCAAAAAGAGGAGTGCTGACCATGAACCTCAGTTTCTCCTTCCAAGTGATTCAAGTCTTCCTTGTTACCACTCTCTCCAGCGGCTTTGCTTCTGTCGTTCAGGGAATCGTCAATCAGCCATCCTCTGCCGTAACCGTCCTCGCCCAACAATTACCTACCGCCTCCAACTTCTATATCTCTTACTTCCTTGTGCAAGGTCTCAGTGTGGCCTCGGGCGTCATCTCTCAAGTCGTTGGCTTCATTCTCTTTAGTGTACTCTACACGTTCCTTGCTGGCACCCCGAGAAAGATGTACGTCAAGTGGAGCAACCTTTCTGCCATTTCATGGGGTTCTTCTCTGCCGGTTTTCACCAACATCGCTGTCATCTCGATCACATACTCCTGCATCGCTCCACTGATGCTCGCTTTCGCTACTATTGGCATGTTCTTCTTCTACGTTGCCTATCGCTACAACATTCTCTTCGTCTCCGATGCCAACATTGATACTAAAGGCCTGATATACCCACGCGCTCTTCAACAGCTTCTCGTAGGTGTCTACCTCGCCGAGGTCTGCATGATCGGACTTTTCGCCATTGCCAAATCCTTTGGCCCAGTTGTCTTAATGGTCGTATTCTTGATCTTTACAGTCCTTTACCACATCTCCCTCAACTCAGCTCTTGACCCTCTTCTCTACAACCTTCCTAAATCTCTTGAGGCCGAAGAAGAATCCCTCCGTGCCGATCTCGAGGTCGGCAACGGCCCTCAGAACGAGAAGACTATCAGCGGAAAAGGAATGGAGGTCGGACCAGCAGAGCAAAAGAAACCAAACTTTATCGCTAAGTTCATGAAGCCACATATATTTTCTGATTACGCTACTCTTCGCCGCATGGTACCGCACAATCTCGTCGATGCAGATAATCTTTATGACGAGGCTACGGCGCGTAAGGCTTACTACCCTCCTTCCGTCACCAGCGACACTCCACTCCTCTGGATTCCTCGAGATGATGGTGGGATTTCTCACCAAGAGGTCATGCATACTAGCAAAGTCATTCCGATTACCGATGAAGGATGCACATTTAACGAAAAGAACAAGCTTGTCTGGGATACCGAGGGGGCACGACCTCCATTGTGGATCGAGAAGATCTACTACTGATCGATAGCCCATCACTTTGAGCTATTGATACATTTCGCTCCCATAAGATCTTTTACTTTTAAGTAGTCGACACTAGAACCGGTTACTTTTGTCGAATTCAGCATGGCGTTCATGAGAATGGGGAACTTGGGATCTGAATAAATGACCGAATGAATTGGAAAAAGAAAGCAATTATGCGAGCTTTTATTGTGGTTTTATGTGTGCGAGTAGATACCCTCCATCGATTGAACACTTCATTTTATTGGCTTGCATATCTCTGTTCATGTTAGAATAATAATTAGTTAATGAGAATCAGATTAGATCAAATCAAATAAAATGATGAACTGAATATCTCTGCGTGTTGCAAAGTTAAGAACTTTTAAAGGCTTCTTTGCAAGAACTTTCTTTGCACAGTAGTACACGGGGCAGAACAGAGATTTCGCTGCACAACGCGCAGTTATCTGATTTACTACATTATATCCATGAAACATTGTCGTTTGCCAGGCACACACGGCTATCTAATACATGAAGGGTTTCTTTTTCTGTTGGTTTCACTGCAAGATGCGTATCTATCTAATTCAACTGGGTTTAATCAGTGCTCCAAGTTATTCTTTCCGTTGCACAACGAACGCATGGCTATCTGATTCACTCTTGTATTCAAGGCTCAGTTTTTCCTCTTCAAGCAATCTGTCCCAAGTAGTGAGGCGTACATAACGGAAACATATGATTTCATATTAATATCAATAGTTGCAATATGGCAGGGTATCATAATCCTACATTGATATTTCTCTCTACCTTGCAGCATTTTTATCTACTCAAAGAAGAAAAAGAAGAACGCCATAAGTATGCGGTATGCCCAACCCCATATCTCACACCTTCATATCTAAGCCATGATCCTGCTGTTTGAACTACAGAACTTTCAATAGTATAAGATCCACCCATTACAAGAAATAATCAGCGACAGGTTTCTTCGCAGGCATTCCCCTACTGTCTTGTGGTGCAGCTTGGAAAACTCTATACCGTCTTGCTGGTCCCGCTAATCTCTCCTTCTCTCTCATACCTCCTAGACTTCTACCCACATCCCCATTACTCCTCTCTTGAATTCCGCCGCCACCTCCATCTTCACCTAGTTCTAGTATCGCTGCTACATTGCCGCAGCGATAGCAGTAATTTGGTGCTGACCATACGGTTACAATGCTGTTGTCGAACATCTCTTTGAACCCTTCCATTACAAGTTGATGAGCACGAGCGATCATTGAAAGATTGTTAGCGTGGTTGAAAACTTTGACAATATCGGCCCCGAAGAGAAATCCTGCTCCTCGAGGCGAGAGACCCCAGCCTTCAATCTCGTCGGGATCTGACCACAGGAGATCACACATGGCGCCTTCGTGGGGAACTTCTTGTTTGCGATCTAGGAGACGAATTTTGTCTACTGTGTCGATTAGGGGCGAGAGACCGCCATGGACACAGAGAACTGCTCCATTTGGGTTTCCTGTACTACCTCCACTAGAGCCCGATGCTCCTGAGCCTGGAGGGCCGGTCTTTGCCGGCGAAGACGATTTTCGGGGTGACCTTGACATCGAATTTTGACGTTTCTTTCGAGGAAATCTGTTGAGGATATCACCGTCTGCATTTAGAACTTCAATTTCAATGTCCGCATCTATGTATTCTTGTGTGCTTGTTACGTTGTTTGTTTTCGATTGTGTCCCTGTTGAAGTCTCATTTGCTGGTTGTAAACTGCTGGATGCTCCGAGGACTATTGCACCGAGTGCTAAGTAATCGAAGACTTCGCAGCAGTACCTCCACACATTTGCTGATCCGTATTTGCGCAGGCATTCGTCGTAGAAACCGTATACGGTTGTGATCTGTCGGGACTCGTGGTTTCCGCGGATTAGGGTCATTCGATCGGGATAGCGGACTTTGAGACACAGAAGAAGAAGGAATGATTCGAGAGAATAGAAACCGCGGTCAACAAAATCACCTGGGGGAGGAAGTTAGTGTCGTAAGCTCTGTACGAGAAGTTGGTAAACTGTACCCATAAAAAGATAGTTGGTGTCTGGCACATCTCCGCCCACTCGAAAGAGCTCCATGAGATCATGAAACTGTCCATGGATATCACCACATATCTATAGCCCCGGTCAGCTTCGCTATTGCGTCTCCTCTTCATGAAAACGTACTGTGACCGGCGCTGTCACTGTAACCACATTCCCTTCCTCGATCAACAGCTCTCGGGCTTTGTGACACAGTTCTCTCACTTGTGCTTCTGGTATTGGTCGGCATGCTCGTAATTGCGCAATGGCTCTGCAGATTGTTAGTAGAATTCCCGGTAGCTGAGCAAGAGCGGTACTTGTCCAAATCCTTCACCATCTTGTTCTCTGGAGCGCTGCGAGCTCGCAAGGATGCAGACTCCTAGATATTGTGGCGCCGAAGATACTGGGAGCTGTACAGGATATTTCTGTCTTGGATAGAGCTATAGAAAGTTACTGGCGCATCGGTACGTGGGTGGCGCAAACGAGGTTGGTGGTTATCCTGTTGCTCAAATATCTCTTGGCGAAGGATATAAAGTTCAAAGGGGTATCGTAAGAAGACTTCGCGTAGATGCCACAGAAACTGACAATATAACCCTCTATGTTCTGGGGAGTTTGGACGCGTATTCTCAAAAAGGCTTGGAGATATACTTCTTCACAGCCGCGCGTGAGGTTGATCGCGAACAAGGCAGATAGATCGCCGAGGATCACGCTAGCGGGTGATGCAGGAGCTAGCCTGATTAGATTATTCAACCTTCAACTTTCCTCCCGCTGAGAGCTCACTCCAACACATCGCTGCCAATGCTAAATTAATGATTTTCCTTCACCAACGCGTGCAGTCGTAGGTAAGTGTCCAATCTCACCCAATTGACCTCCATTCCCCAATTATTAATAAGACACAGCACTAATTCCCTCATTTATCGTCTCCGGCCCAAAAGCACTTAAGGGCACAAAAAGTCATGCCACCACATCTCCATCCCCGGTCGAAATTCACATCTTCCCTCTTCGCAACTACGCTCTTTGCCAGTTTCTTTGTCGTTGCCTTGCCGCATGCTCTACCATGTCCCGCACCTCGAAGAGTATACGCAGATGGAGAAATGCCTGATGGCACACAGAGGCGGCGGAGGCGGCGGAGGCAAGCAGAGCCATTGAAGGACGAGAGGGATGAGAAGGATGAGGAAAACAACAACGATATAGAGCAGCTGGAGACTGGTGCGAGGAGATCGAGGAGGAGTTGCCCTGTGCCAAAACCGGGTGGCTTGGTTGGGGAGGTTCTAGGTTTCAAGGGTCCGAGTAAAGCGGATGGACAGGGGAAAGGACCACCATAAAAAATTGTTGGTTGGAATCGAGAACCGTACATATTGTACCATCGCCACTGTATAATTGCGACGAATACAAACAAACTAGGGGAGGAACTCTAGTGACTTTGTCTTGGTCCATAAACTTTGCACGAGGAATTTGGAACCAAAGCCTTGAATTGTGCTTTCTGCTCGAACACAGGACAGATATGGTGCTGCGTCTCACACTCGAAAATACTAATTCTGAAGGTTTGGGGCTAGCATAGGCCATCATGCTCTTTGCAGAACTTAAGGAGTACCTAGTCTATGCCCAGTGCTCTGCTTCATTGACCTTATGTCTCTTGCATCCATCTATTTGTTGAGTTGCCCAAATTACTGAGTGGTAATTGGACAACAGTCCACCTAGTTCCACAAACTCTGCGTACTTTCCTGTTTACAAAAAGCTCTTTTATATATAGAACAAGAACCGTGCCTAATATTACACACATCTACCACTTTGCCGGACTGCTTGGTAAATGATGCGATATTATTGGCTTATAGCTTCTATGCGCGTCGTCCAAACTTCTAACATGAGCTGCAACTTGCAGCGCTGGTCGACTCACTAATAGAGTGCCCACCTCAAAAATTGTCATTCCTTCAGCCTCAAGAATGAAACTAAGTACGTAGTCTTTGCTTCCACGATTTTGAGATTGCGCATTTCCTTGGCAGTGGCCCCGTTACGTTAGGTTGCCAACGGAATTTGTTTTTGTCGCATAGCAACATACCCAATGTAGACATCAAAATAATACCATGAGACCCCTAAGGGAGTTCTTGATGGGCCTAATCAAGGATTCCAGGGTTGCGACAACCTTCTCCAGGTGATTAATCATGCCAAAGCTTCCATCCAGTGTGTCGCACACATTAACAAAGGTCAAGGCACGAAGAAGATTGCTTGAGCAGAAACTGGCATTCGATAAATCAGTGGGCTAGCCAATACATACCGTAGCCAAATGGCATTACGGTCACATGAACCCCTTGTAACAAAATGTCACCATTCTAGATATAAAATATCGACCGGCCAACGCTCCTGACTCGTCAACTTCATCAGCTGCCTCTTTCTTCCTATGAAAGTTTGGATTAAGCTCAAACATTGAGGGTGCTGCCCTGTTCTGACGTGTTTACGAATTATTGGATTTCATGAATCCCTTAAGCGAGCCAAAGCGAATTGAGTTGATCAAGTTGGGTAAGTTGCCTAAAAGAGGTGAGTTCCAATGCTCTTACCTAAACGTTACGTCCTATGTAAACCAATAAATCAAGGAGTAAATTCATAAATTGTGTGTATTGCGAACTCGTCGGTGCAGCCTTTGCAAGTCAAATTGCCCTTCAATTTATAACATCGGGTCGGGGCACCACTAGCAATTCCCGAGACCAGCATGCCCACTAACCTTTGTGCTCTCGTTTCCCAAAGTTAAGAGAGCAACTCCCATTTCGGTTAACTCAGTTGACTTGAGTAACTCACCTTTGGGTAAACACATGGTATTATCATATTCTGTGGGTGCTATGAAACAAAGGAATATCTTGGCGACCCTAAGCGACGCAGGCATGGCTCTGATCGAATGCATTGATAGTTCTCAAATAAATGACACGCTGCATTAATATTGCATATTGAGTTCTGCTAGCACCCTATACAATTCACTTCAGTTATTCAATCGTGGGAAGTTATTGTAGCTGATTGTTTTCCGATCTTACGTATTCCTACCTAAATGGGCAGAGCTTAATTGAGGCATTCCAGAGGACTTTGTGTGTTGATACAATTCACATGAGCTCCCTGAACGGAATCTTATCATATCAGCGCATAAGGATCGGTGATGTGTCTACAGTTAGTGCATGGTTTCTTTCAGGTATGAATATTGATGGTGTAGATACCGCAATTAGGACTGCAACATCGCGTCGAAGATTCTTCATCACTTCGAAAGGGTACATTGGACTTGGTCCAGCCAGTATGCGCGATGGTAATCAATTACATATCCTTTTGGGTAGTCGAACTCCATTTCGTCTGCGGAATATTGGTGGATATGAGCTAGCCACATCGAAGATGTCTTCCCACGGGAATCAAAGTGGCCACAGAATTAACGGCGATTGTTATGCACATAGCTTTATGGACGGCGAGGCCATGCAGAAGTGAAAATAAGACGCAATAAATTGCGCAGATAATACCATGCTCTAGGGGAGTAAGCTAAGAAATAGCACTCGGTTGGCGTGGTTGAGAAATGACTTGAGAGAAAACGTTGATATGCATGAGACTTTGAACAAGTTGAACGGCATCACCAATACTGCCCAGCTGGTACCACTTGCTGGTGAAACGAACCTTAGCTTCAAGATACTAATCCCGCTATTTGTACATCTTGTGTAATGTCATTTAGGTAGCTATGTGTCTAGTCTACTATATATCCACTGTTGAGAGTCTAAATTTGCCCTCAATAAATGTGATGTTTATCGTAAAGAAGAATTCCTAATAGTTGATCTTCGCTGTAGTGTTTATAAACCGATGGATTTTATGATATATGGCCAAATAGTGTTGAATCACCCAAGTTAAATGAGGTTCTCAACTCAAGTAGCTTACTTAGATACTTGCCACATCATCCATATCCTTGAGCATCATGCTTGCCAACCCTTGAATACTAACATGTGGTATTTATAGGACCTAAGGCTAAAGACCAATGATAAACGTACCAGTATAATGTGAGTATAGGCGGAAAATGAAGAGGACAAATGAGAAAGGTCCGTTCCTGAAAAGGCTGACAAGGAAAGACACTTAGTACTTTTTACATCCAGCGAAGAAAGGGAAACACTTGTGCTTGCGATAATGATGATAAAAATTGCAGTTCAGAAATTTATTTATTAAATCGTTACCCAAGCCTGCGCTTTCATCGGCTCAGGATAAAAAACCACAACCATTCTAGCCAAATGCACCGTCTCCGCCCGAGTACCCCCATTCTTGATCTTGGAGACTCCGAAAATTTCGCCTGCTTCTCGATTCGATACCTCTGCAACTATAACAGGCGTCCTCTCGTCGTAAACTACTAAAATGGTAAGGGGTTCCATCTTTTAGAATTTAATGTGGGAAAGGGCATACCATCAGGAGTTATTACTTGGATTCTGTTCCCGAAGAAACTGCGAAAGAAATAGACATCCATTTCCATCTATATCATGTAATTAGTCAATCTGTCAAATGAGAACTGGTTTTGCGGCCGCTCACCTCTATACAAGTCCGTTGCGCTGCAAATTTTCCAAGTGTTAAGCATGCCTTGACCCTATCCCCGAACTCTTTCTTGGTTAAAGAACAATATCCTAATACAACCACTGACTTTCGTTTCTTCCCTGGCGACTCTTTCCTTGAGGGAACATTTGGTGAAACTGGGGTAAGAATATTTGCTATTGCTTTTCTTGCTGGAGTGAAGGATACCGGGGGACGTCGTGGCTGCTTTGTGGGATGTTTTGATGGTATTATTACGAGATAATCTGTATTTGTGTCCACAACTCTTGCTACCCTCTCATCACTGGCTGATTCCTCAATTTCTTCGACATACGGTATAGGTGGTAGGGGCTCCATCTGTTTTGCAACAGGTGACGTCTGGGCTTTGTTTGTTGTTCTCTGTTGACTTGGTATTATTACAAGATAATCTGTATTTGTATCGACAACTGTTGCTATCCTCTGGCTTCTGACTGGTTCCTCGAAATTTTCGACATCTGATGCAAACGGCGGTAATGACAAAGTCTTCATCTTTTTCACTGGTGATGACTGGGGAGAGTTCTGGATCTTGTTTGTCATTCCCTTCTGATCTGGTATTATAACAAGATAATCTGTATTCGTCTCGATAGATTTATAACGGCGTTTCTTGCTACTTGATCTCGTCACAACAGTGGCCATAATCCCATATTTTGTGAGTGTACGAAGGGAGATCTTCACTGTTATTTTATTTGAGAGGAGAATGAACTGAAAAGTGTTTGTTTATCTCGGGAAATATGTACCCTGTAATCTTCTAGCATGTAATTTAGATCTCTGGAGCATAAAGCCGAGGGTTATTAAATCTCCCGACAATGCAAATTTAGTGGTACGATCATCCTGTTTCAAATTGGGGCCTACCAATAATATCAAGCGAAGCTTATTATAATGTCGATCCCTCGTCGTTAAGTTTCGCTATACATTTAAGCGAATATTAAGGGAAATTTCACACATGCACTCCAGTTTCTTCTTCTGTAGGTGTATTCCCATATCTGCAGAAATTATGGTAGCTGTGCTGTGATTGCTGACTAGAGGATATCGACTAGTCACGATGTATTTTGAAGTGCGATTCTAATACAATTCTTTGGCTATTTTCTTAATGCTAAAGTCATAAAAAAATTAAGCTTCGGAGGGTAAAGCCGATCCAATGAAATGGAGCCAGCTTGGACGTCAATGAAAGCTAGTTCTTGCACTAATCAGAGCTCTAATTAATAGATGACTTATAAGAGCTCAGAACACCATAAACTCAGACTTTTTAGGATATGCTTTCCCTTAAACTTCAATGTGGAACTTATTCCCTTATCAGCTTTCCCTATCATATCAAGCTAATAAGTATGATATTAAGCGGCGATGTGTATGGGCCCGTAAGTCCGTTTGTGCGCAACTTCATAACTTCGACGCCATTATCGATACTTTTACGATTTGGGAACCATCTAACAATCTGCTTAACAAAGGAGGTTACACACTGAAGCTTCTTTGTCGGTCTCTTTCCTTGTTTTCTTATTTCTCTGCTCTCGACATTAAGATGTCTTTTCTGCTAATTCTTCCATTCTACAGGATTGATGTTTTGTTTTAAGTTTATTTACATAGTGTGCTTATCTTTGTCGCCAGCAGAAATTAATAATCGAACTCAATTGAATGCATTAATGCAGTCTAGTATTAGATAAGCATTAATAGTTCGGCCACAAAAGAGATTTTCGTTAGACAGGATCAAAGTGTTGCCTCAAATCTAGCTTCTCCACAATTTACAAACTACCTAAATAGGTAGCATGTACAAATTCAAGGAGGAGGTAGCTCCGCCTAACATTTTTAGAGAGAATTCTATTATTAGATGGCAGTCTTGACATACATACTTGCGTGACAAGCACTTTAACACAGTCAGT
>JAJONI010000299.1:8133-28473 GCA_022190145.1 Pezicula rhizophila
TGAGATTTTGGGTTATTAAAGTATTTTAGAACTCACTCACTCCAACACGCCCTAGAAGAGACACATTATTTATGTATGTAGTCTTCTTCAAAGCCTGTTCAAGCTCCTTTGAACCCATACCTCAGACTGCCCAGCTCAGTCTCTGGATCTACGCTCCCCATAATCACTTTCGCAAGCAAGACAACCGCATAAACCATACCAGGTAAGAGGCCAAAGCCAAACCATACCTCGTCTCTTTCGTTAAACATTCTCCCTGCTAGCACCAGCAACGTACATATGACCAGATTCAACATCGGTAGGTATGTTTCGATTGGACCTCCGTCTCCTTCGAACGCTGGCCAGGGAACGGATCTTCCTTGTTGCTTTCTGGTAAGTGATGGAGGTCTATTTAAGTCGTCGAGGATAAGAATACCGGTTTTGCCTGGTGGAAAGATGTATAAAAGATATGCGGTTGAGAGGAGAGAGGTTATGCTGAGGAGGGAGAGGAGTGATGTCCAACGGTTGAAGAGTGTGGGGAAGTATGGTGTTGTGCAGAAAAGGGAAATGATGAGTAGCACAGTGGAATATTGGTCGTTACGCTTTGAATTTTCGCGATTTAGGTCGCGGATTAGACTCTCTTGTTCTATACATCTGTTAGTTCTTGTAACATTGTGAAGCTTGGGAAGGCTGTTGCTTAGAGGGGTAGAAAAACAGACCTTCTTCGTCGAGAGCTTCTGGTAGAGAATCGTCTGAATCATTGTCGGTTGGATAACGGAAGGTTTTCCGCAGTCTGCCAGTAGTTCCCTCCATATTTGCTGGCTTTTGCGTTGTGAAGCTGTTGAATTTGTAGAACCAAGAAAGCTGTGTGTTTAGTGACAAGGTCACACAGCCTTGTCATGAAAGCTACAGTAGCCGAGCCAGCAAAACTCGAATGATGCAACTTTCTTCATATCAGCCTTTCTGAGTGCTCACCACTTTACAAGGCACAATGTTTCCACGATTATTGCGCACGAGGGTGCCTCTAAGCATCCGAGGTGTAATGGGAAAAGCATTAGTCCCAAGGAGAGCATTAACTGCTGCGCCCAAGCCTGGAGGTGCGCCGTTTATGGAGAGACGAGCTGACCGAGAGCTCCCAGGTAAGCTGCGAGACTTCGGACGTCTTGAGGTTGTACTAATTAGAGGTCAAGATATACCACAGAATGGCATGAAATGGGTGCGCTCAGTACCCATCTTCCTCGTCGTCCTGATCTCATCTACACTCGCCATCTTTAACTACCAAAAGTCCTCGTCGTCCGTTGTATCTTCCACCATGTACGCGCTACGCACTTCCCCCAAAGCTCGTGGATATCTAGGCGATGAGATCTATTTTGCGCACAAGATGCCGTGGATCTGGGGAGAGATGAACCAGCTTCATGGCAGAATTAATATTGAGTTCGAGGTTAAGGGCACTAAGAATAGGGGGACTATGAGATTTAAGAGTTTTAGGGCTACGAGGATGGGCGTGTTTGAAACGACAGAGTGGTCATTGGAGACTACGAATGGCGAGAAGATAGATCTATTAGACGGGTCAGATCCGTTCCAAGTGTTGGAAATGGATGAAGGGGAGAAGGTTGTGGGCAGAGGCAGTTATGCGCCCAATCTTTCTGGTTGATTGTGTAAAATAAGATTTGAAAATATGATGGAAAGAAGCATTGGGAAGGTCTGGGAGGGCTCGGCGTATCATGACATTGAATTTTCTGCTCTTTTAAACGCCTTGTACCTATACCACATGTTGTTTGTACAAATATTACAATTCCATAACCTATGCAGCCACAGCTTCCTCCGCAATAGTCGCTGGAATAACTGGCCATGGCTTCTTGATCGCATCCTGGATCTTGACGATACATCCGTCCGGTCCAGCAACACACCCATTGAGTACCACAATTCCCATCTTAGAATCAACCTTAAGAATCTTAACATTTTGGACAGTGACCTGCTGTCCTCCCATCCGTCCCGGCATCTTCTTTCCAGGGTGAACTCTTGAACCACTTCCCTGCGAAGCTCCAGAAGAACCCATTGCACGATGCGTCTTTGAGTTACCGTGAGACGCTGGCTGGCCTTTCCATCCCCATTTCTTCATACCACCGGCCCATCCCATTCCTCGACAATTTGCCCTCGCATCCACAAATTGGCCCTCTAAAAACCACTCTGGCCCAAGACTCTGTCCGACTGGCAATAAACCTTTCTCATCCTTCACTCTGAATTCTGCCATGTATCTCTTAGGACTGACACCAGCACCAGCATAATGGCCCAATTCGGGTCTCGTTACATTGCTAGGATGTTTCCAGCCAGCTCCAACCTGAACCGCAAAATATCCATTCTTCGCCCTCGTTTTATGGGATACCACCTCCACCCGATCTAGCTGTAAAACCGTACAAGGAGTGCGTTTTCCTGTTTCGGGGTCATACATAGCAGTCATCCCCTTCTTGATGGCCAATGCTCCAGTTCGTAACGGCAGAGTGAAAGCCTTTCGTGCAAGAGCAGCAGCAGGTCCAGTAGTGGGTTTGGGAATGCCTTGTGTGACTTGGTTGAATCGTGCGGGCTTGCCTCGTTTTGGTGCTGTGCTCCATCCATACTTGACACCACGCTTAGCGATCAATGGTAGGAGTGCATCAGGAAGAAGAAATGTAGGCGGCAGGTGTGCCCAGCTTGTTGGCAGCTTTGGTGCCATTTTGCGTGGGCGTTGTTTGTTGACTCGATGGTGAGGCTTTTAGAATTTGAAGGAGCTATTGCAATTCTACATTTCGCTACGGCTAGCGACAGAGACCAAACACACTTTCAATATCAGATTCTGGGCTCTTGTTTCGGAACAAATTTGATGGCACATCGGATGCGATATCACAATGGTTTACTATTTTACCTCAAATACGGTGTCCCCATCTGCTTTCATTTATGTTGGCAAGGATAAAACGGAAAGTACGAATATCGCAGCCTACCTTCATACTAACTTTTTGTGCTGACGAGATTGTCAGACGAGGACTTGATTAAGTATGGCCTGGAGGAAGATGTTTGGTAAGTTCCATGCTGAAAATTTATAGAATATTACTAATTTGAGATTCTAAGGGTATGCGTGAACTTGTAGCATGTTCACAGTGTGAAAACTGACGGTGACAGTTTCATGTGGACAAACTCTCCAGTGCCCATATCTACCTACGCATGCGGGAAGGAGAGACATGGGATACTATTCCACAAGATCTTTTGATCGACTGTGCTCAGTTGACAAAGGCTAACTCAATCGATGGTGTGTGAAATCATAAAATTCTTCTTCAATGGCACGTGATTGACCTCTTCTAGGGAATAAAAAGGATAATGTTACTGTAATCTACACTCCATGGTCGAACCTTAAAAAGGATGGAAGTATGGCTGAGGGTCAAGTTGGCTTCAAGAATCAAAAGATGGTTCGTCAATTACTCAATTATTATATCCGGGGAAGCATACTGAATTGTGTTCCATAACAGGTTAAGAAGATCCTTGTCCCACAACGCGAGAATCCAATCGTCAACCGTCTTAACAAGACCAAGATAGAGAAGTTCCCTGATTTTGCGATGGAGAAAGAGGAGAGATTGAAAGCCCAGAGAAAGAAAGATCAGGCTGAGAAGTTGGAACGGGTAAGTCTTCGTGTATTGTTTGAATTAGCAGACATGTAATAACGATTCCAATAGAAAAGAGAGGAGGCTAGGATTGCACAAGAGAGAAAGGAGAAGAAGTGGCAGAAAGATCATGCGTATGATGACCTATTCACTGAAGACGCTTTAGAGCAGTCGAGCAACCAGAACCGAGATGAAAACTTCCTGGATGACTTTATGTAGATGTCATCTCAAGAACGAGGAGGGGAATAAAAGACCCTGAACTGAGATTCTGCAGAATTGTCATTTTTGTGCTACTACGTGAAGGCCTGACCATGTTTTTGACCATTTTATAAATGCTTCTACTCTTTCCGATTTGGCCCTTTTTTTTTCTCATGGTGATTTTTGCAATGTACTCGTAACATTTGTTCAGCATGTTTTTCAACGCTCCATTCATGAGTGTAGTTTAACACTAGGCCAGTGCTGGACTAACACTTTATCAAGGAGAACCCAGAGAGAGGATTAAATTACACAATCGTTTCAACCGGTACAAGTAGTATATCTTTCCATAAGTACTCAATTATGGAAAACTTTGCAGGTTTCACAGACGCAATAAGGGGCTCTATTGCGGAGCAAAATGTTCTTCAATAGAACAGGAAATTGTGACCTACTAGGGAAAAGTAGCATATACTGGCATCCAAAATGCAAGTACGCATGCCCCAGCACCGTTTAGTACTTCGACTCATCCGTGATCATCCAAGCCGACTCCCCATCTTATTAACATCCGTCCCCTTGATAGCATGATCCGCAGGGTTTGCAGCAGCTTCATACAAAATATTTGTAGGAGCCTTCCCCAACTGCATCCAATCGCCCTTGAAGCCCAGATAACTCAGCCTTGTAGCATCATCCCCGTAATTATCAACCACAAATAATGTGAGACTCTGTACTTTCCCAAACAAAGCTCTCTTCACACCGATATCTTGAACCTCGGAAGTTTGGGAAAGGGTAAACTCTTGGGTTGCCGGCAGATCGGAGGCAGCGGAGAAATCCAGGTCATCGCGGTTGATGAAAACCCTGAGGGTTTGGGGTGCTGAGTCGGATGGGGAAGTACGGACTAGGATTGAGTGAAGCTTGACTTGCCCTATGAATCTGTAGTGTCGCGTGGTTAGTCGTTGTACGATCATGGTGAGGGGCTCACGACCTACGGGATATGCATCAACAGCTGTTCGTCTGCATCACTCTCCAACTCTGGCTGCTCTTGCAAACGCTCTGCCCATGTCTTTTTGACGATGGCCTTGCCAGAGTGTGCCTCGGATTCATTCAAGGTGGTGATCTCGTCGAAGTTGATGTGTTGGTAGAGCGAGTATTGCAATGCAGGGGTAATGTCGTCTGTATGGTCGTGACCGTGACCATGGTCTGAGTGATCATGTTCGTCGTGGCAATGAGACATGTTTTCTATCTCACAAGCTCGAAATTGTAGACAGTTCTCATGGCGTATTTTACGTTGTGATAGTTTACAAGAAAGAATCCACCGAAAACTTCTCGGCCTCTCCAAATTTCAGGGCCTAGCATATCATTAGTCGAGTTCTCTCGTTCACTGCTAGTAACAAACTGTGTTGTTTGCATCAAGTATTACGCAGGGATAAGAGAATGCGTTGCACTGTTTTGGGTTCTCGGTGCTAAGGTTACAATCTTCATATTGTAAAGAATCTTTTATTTTTGATATGTTATATACTCTTCTTCTACATATCAATCGTCTCATTGAATCTCAACACACCATTTGACTTTAAGACTCCATCAATGCCTTCTGGGAGCCTGGGGAAAGGATCACGACGAGGCCCCCTATCCACCACTTGTTCAACAGACTTATCTATCACGAGAACCAGTCCTTGTGCCTTGATAGATTCTATCAGTGCCGGTATCATATCCTGCCACTAAGTTAATATTTTGCATTATTGAAGGGGATATAATGGTACGGCTCACCAGAAGTCGAGAACAACATATCAAGCCCATGAAATTATTGCTTTGAGCAATCCTCACAGCTTCTTTGATAGATGTTGTCCTTCGCCCGCTGCTTTGGACTACTTTCGAGCTAGCAACTTCAGCTTCCAGGCCAAGATCATTGCACAAGAAAACAGGATAGTTCGGTTGTTTCCAGTTCAGTGCCGTGCAGACCGTGGGGTTGTAGGAACTGAAGACAATTGATCGCATTGAGTCTGGAAAATGTTCTCTAAGGTGCCTCGCATGGTCGAAGACTACGGTCAAGATTGCATCGCCAAATGTATTGACGTTTACTGTAGGACCAAGACGCAGGATTTTCTCCTCTTCCACTGAAGGATACAATATCTGAAGGTTGACATGCATACCCTTGGGTAAGAGATTGAGTGCATCCTGCAGCGATACAGCGGACCTTGCCAGAAATTGGTGGACTTCAGCAATGCTCTCCAAAGGCAGTGTAGGAAGTGCTGAGAGGTCGCTAGTCTTACTAGCCAAGCGAGAGCCGGCACTAATGAATTGGTCGTAGGTGAGCCGACTCACAGGGAATTCAATATCCATGTAATCAATGTTCCACCTTGGCCAAAGAACAGGCACGCCATCACACGTATGCTGAACATAAAGTTGTACATAATCCCCAGACAAACTTGAGCCAGTGATGAATGCAGTGGCTCTATGATCAAACTGGCTAGTTGCCTTCCAGTATGTCTCAAAATCGGTAATCTCAAGAGGTACGCCTTGGAACGGCTTTATTACTTGAAAATTGAAAGTAATTTGGCCAATTGCCCGCAGTCGAGGGTCAAAAAGAGGCAGACAGCATCGTCCAGAACTGCTTAGTAATGCACGGAAAGTGCTGGGCAATGCAACCGTCTTTGCAATGACCTTGGCACCGTATGTAGGGAAAACGTCAAAGTCAATGGCAAATGAATCTAGATTGTCAATCTGGAATGAAACGAGGCGGGTATCTTCCTGGAAGGGCAGTAAAATGTTCTTAGGTATTAAATCGGATAGTTTCGAAGAAATAGTGAGACGCGCCGCTGGATATTTGCTGTCGTGGAAGAAGATCATGGGTTGTTCACCGTTCTCTTCGAAGCTTATTTGTATGAAGGTCTTAGTGTCGAGGAAATTATGGCCATAACGTCGTAAGGGAATGATCGGAGGAGGTAATTCGAGTTCAGGGATTCCATCGGCGTCTATGCTCATGGGCATGGGAGCACTGCTACTGGTCATAGGCCCTAATTGCGTGCCTTGGGATGTTCGCCGCGAGGGTACAGTTTGAATAGAAGCTAGCAGCTTCATGCATTCAAGGTGCCCTTCCCAGGCCGCATAGTACATTGCAGATAATTCTTTCTCATCCAGAATGCCGGTCTTCACGCCAACATGCAAGAGGGTTTTCATACAAGGCACGTTACCTTCACTTGCGGCGTGGAAGAGGGGTGTCCAGGCATATAATTTATCGACTTGGTCCAAGTCCGCACCGTAGTCTTTGAGTAGTAGTAGCAACTGTGGAGTCTGCCCAGAACGTGCGACAAGATGTTGCGGATATAATCCTTCCGCATCTGGAATAATTTTTGCTTTGTGTTTGAGCAGCAACTCGACGATGGCGACTGAGCCATGTTCGCATGCCAAATTCAACGGAACATGATCGGCATCGGAAATGGGATCTATGCGCGCAAATCTTCCAAGGAGTCTTCCGGCACATTCAAGATGCCCATGTATAATCGCATGGATGAGGGGAGTGAAGTTGTCGTGGTCAATGAGGTCAATTGTTGATTGGTCCGCTATGCCAGGCATCAGTTAGATAAATTAGACAAGAAAAGCGAACCAAAACCATGACGGAGACGTACCATTCAACAGGGCCTCCATCATGTCCAGACGACCATGCATGCAAGCATAATGCAGCGGCACGCGTCCATAGACGTCCGTCCGACTAACTGCTACACCCCTTGAAAGACCAACATTAAGAACGAAGGAATTGCCATATATTGTTGCTTGGTGCATACAATTTCGCTCGTTGATATCGTCTTCTGACTGCACGTCAACAAGTCCTGTGTCTAGTAGTAACTGTAGGGATTGCTCTGGTCCTTCATTGATGGCAGCAAGGAATGTTCTGGTTATCCTCTCCATCAACACTACATCTCTTGTGCCATTTGGGTCTGTGGCAGTCTTCAGTCGCAATAATAGATCTTTCAAAGAATCCAGATTGCCCGAAACCACAGCTTCCAGGAGTAAGGTGTCCGCGTCTCCCTCATCTGTGCCAAGCAAGTGTTGACTGCTAACAATGTGTTCGGGACTTCTGTCGAAGCTAACATGATCTCCTTCTGACCAAGCACCAAGCTCTTGGAGGCTCGTAGTTGCTTGATCGGAAAGCTCGCTGATGACTGTCGCATTGAAGAATGGTTGCACCTCGACAGCTCTGGAGAGGTAGAGCTCCTTTGTTTTGGACTTGGACGTTTTGTCCCATTTTTTCAAAATCTTGGAGAAAGCCGTGCCATTGATCTCCACGAATTGCTGAAGCTTATTTAAGTCGTTTCCAAATTGCTGAAAACCCTCTTCTAAAGTTGTAAACTTGGCAGAGCGTCTAGAAGTGTTTTGATTTCGAGATTGGAGAACCTTCTTCTTATCCAGTAGCGTCTTCAGACGAATTTTGAGCTATTCTTTTGTCAAATTTCACTCTTGACAAAATAAGCCCGCAAAGAAATACACACCTCAGCTTCCTTCTGCAAATAAAATGCATTGACCTTTTCAAGTTCTCGTTCCTGTTCGTCCGTTAGAACCCACATGACTTTTAAACTGTATCATTTCGAATGGCCATAGCCTACTAGCTGAAAGAAAAATGTAGCCTTGTTCGCTTGCAATGCAGCTTGGGAATCAGCAATGCCTATGGGGCGGTGAATGTCATTCTGTGCCAGTAGGGTGGGTGTTGCGGACAGCTTCTTGATGAGCTGTGAGAAATATTAGCGCACATGGTCAATTATATCGCCTAAATAATCTTGCAAGCCACGCTTATTATTTGCTTTTTGCTTGCAATATTATCTAGCGAGGTACTTCGGTTGGCGTACCTTTTTCAGCGCCTTGTAGTTGACAAAGCTTGCGGCATACTCTGGAACCTCGAGCTGGCGCTTCTGAATTTGTTTGCCAAACTTCCTGCTGGTTCTTAGTAAACGAGCGAGCACTTGAACACTCCAGACATGACATGCAAGGACTGCACGGAGTATGAACGTACATTATGCAGTGTTGGCACCCGCAGAGCCAATAAGGGATGCGAGCGACTGAAGAGACGGAGAGAGCTCCCAGTGTTATCTTAGGAAGGCAGACAGATAGTAGGGGTAGAGTTGAGTATTCTCAGGCCAGCTATCGCATGCAGTGGTACATTATTATTGCAGTAAGAGAACTTTGAATAAGCTAGATGGTGCCTTTGACAGAAAAAGAAGAAATGACGTCGGGAAGGCGTGGGGAGGAAGCAAATAGAGGCAGAGGATGGAGGACGGAGGATTTGACAGTAGTCTAAGAGGAGCTTGTTCGCAAGGTCAAGCTACGACTCTACAAAGAGGGGATCGCACACGTTCCAGCGCGGTGAGCCGTGGATGGGTAGAACCAAATTCCTGAGGCTTACGGCGGTGGGGTCGACCTGAAAGTGTTAGATAATTGAAAGATAGAAAAAACTGAAGCAGACGACCTCAGGAGCCGCAGTTTGACCCTCTCGGATATTGCACTGTGATACGTAGTAGTAGTGGTAGCAGTACCGTATTATTGTACGAAGTAAAGAATTTACAGTAGCAAGGTTTGAACTTACCAGGAAAGGGTTAGTGAGGGGTTGTCATTTGTACGGTAGGAGACACGTTCTTGTCACAGTTATTTCCACAACCTTTTTCGCGTCATCCTCAGTGATGGTTGTAGCGATGGTTGTCGCGCTGCCATTTTCTATCCGGACATCTAAGAACGAATCAGAAGCCCCACGTGGTAAATTACTCGAGATAGCCAGCAAGAACCTCGTGATCTCGCGTAACGTACCGCATTATTACGAGTACCCATATATGCAAGTCATTGAGAAGACCTGCTTGGCGAGCTAAAGGCTCAGGGCGGTGTACGACTTGTTAACTGAGTCCTGATCTACCTACCTGACCCACCTATGCGTTGCAAGATTTTGGCTGGCAATGTTTTGAAAGCTACCTAAGTCACGTCGACGAAGGTAAGTCTAAGTTAGGTTGTAGGATGAGACAGCATAGGTCGTAGGTGGCTGGTTGCTTGAATGTATTTTGGATATCACCGAGGTATGAACAAAGTCCCGCTTGAAGATAAAAGATACCGCCCCAGTCGCACATCCCATTCTCAAGCCTTCCCAGTCAACTTATCTTCGGTAACTTTGTCCTTATTTCCGACAATTTCAGCTGCTTCCGGCTTATTTGCTGATGCTGGCTCGCCAATGTTATCAGACATAGCCTCCGCAGCAGCTTTCTTGAGCCTCTCAGCATCATCCATACGAATCTCCTTTCCACCGACTCTGTCCTTAGACTCTTTCTCGTCTTCGCTGTCTCCAAGGCTGAACGGATCATTGTCAGTTTCGCCAATGGGACTCGGGTCAACAGTTGAGAGGGGCTGCCATTTGCTTTGCTTGCTGGCTGGAGTATCTTTAGCCGCTGCTCTTGGAGACGTTTGGTAAATGTCTATCTCTTCAGCTGGCCCTTCCTTAAATCCAACCTTACGCCCATCGTTGGACTTTGGGATGGTAGGAGTAGGCTTAAAAAGATCTGGGTTTGCTAGAGGACGCGTTGAACGGCGAGCAGATCCTAGAGTAAGGTTAGGGTGTTTGGTCAAAGAATGGAATAAAACGCACTACCATCACTATTCAGTTGCATGCCTGCAAAGTCATCACCAAGGACCTGTGGATCCGCGTCATAACGATTGTAATCTCCACTCTGTCGTCCATCACCACTTCTTCGAGACCTGTAACCAGGGCCAGTATTGTGTCCCTGTCGTGGAGGTTGGTGGTCGTCTGCCTCATCCTCACCATCGCCATCAATTTTCTTCTTCAAATTCGTGATCCAACCGTTGACTTTATTCTGTGTCTCGAGAAAGCCTTTCCGTAGGTTCTCCTTGATAATTGGAAGGTCATCGTCTAAAAAGCTATGTTCATCATTTTGCGTCTCATTTGGCCTAAGACCGGTCTGTTGTCGACCTCTGGGGATACCCGTGCCTCGTGGTCCATATGATCCCGCACCCCCATAATGCTCTGCAAGTTGGCGTGCGTATTGCTCATCAGCCTCGAGTTGTGATTGTGGGGTAGAACCAACCCGAGGGGCAGTTGGCCGAGGAGGCTGAGGCGGTGGTGTTGGCTCTCTGACAGCGTCAGGATCTGACATGCCTGTTCTTGAACATCAGTATGAAGCGTTCCGTAATTATCAGGTTGTATGCGTACCTAAAAGAGCATTGAAGGCTGGTTCTACCCGACCACCACTAGCGGACAAAACAGCTTTAACAACAGCGGCATCGATGCTTGGAAATGCCTCTCTGAGAGTTTGCTCATTTTGCTGCTGTGGGCTCAGGGGACGAGGTGGTTTTGGAGGTGGTACTTCATCTTCAACTGTAGCAGCTCTTGAATTTGGCGCATCTGTGCCCAAGACGCCAGATTCTTGTACGTCGTCGTCATCCATCTCGAGTGGTCGAACTGTCGTAGGTGATTCAGCTCCAGTAGTAGTAGGGCTCTTAATCTAGAAGATCAGAGTTAGCAACTTGTCCAGAGCTGGAAAAGACTACGGGAGACGGCTTCATGCGATTCTTCCAAGAACGTCTCATCTCTTACTGGGCTATCCGTGGCAGTTGGTGCAGACATGATGTTGGTTTTCTTTGTCAAAATAGACAATACACAGTCAAGCTGCAGCTTCGGATGTTACTTTATTGAAACGGTATACTAAGTACCGATGCCTATACACTCTTTACGTGGACAGCCCGCGCGAGATTAAGCTCCGTTATGCTAACTTTGGAATGTTGTCATAACCATCACATGATCTATCACGAATCATTGGTAACGTGACAATAATCCGACTCACTCCTCACCTCAACTCCAACGCTGTAGTCTCTATATATTAGTTTGTAGTCCTGTTCGGAAACATACTCTAAAGACAGCTTCAATTACAGTTTTGTGACGGGACGAATCATGACGTGAGATTGAGGTGGATTCCATGGCCTTGATGTCTAACATCCGGATTTGGGGAACCCGGCGGGTTCGCCGTTGCGTCTGAGTTTGGAAAGTAGCACTTTCAAGAGACGTTTTGCTGAAGGCAAAAGAAGCGAAAGACGAACCCAGCACACCTGATGCATTTGAAGATAAAAAGATATATAATTATTGAAAAAATGAATGCTGTTTCTTCAAATGAAATGAGACTAGTGAAGAGTTCCTGCCCCTATAAAACATCGCGCTAAAAGGTTTATTCTGGTGATTCGTTTAAAATACCCTTCGGAACAAACCACTTGCAAGATTGCTGCGCTCTGTGGTAGTCAGTCTCTACCTAGTCCCAGCCCTCATTCAAAGAACAAAATGGCTCTCTGCTCGGGCCAGATGATTTGGACAAAGCCACCCATCATCATCCACAACACAACCACACTCCAAAGAATCATCAAACACACCGCATCACCACATTGTACCTTGATTTTTGGAGATGCACACAACGAGCTGAGGTTGCAAGAGATCGATCTTCTTCCAGCCGCCATTTAAGTCCCGCCCTAATTAAGACACCAGACTTTGAATCTACGATAATCATTTCCACACTCATTCCATCCGAACATCACAACACCATCACAATGGAGCCAACAACCAAAAGCGCAGCTGCCTCATCGGCGCGACGAAAGTCGTCGTCCTTGAAGAAGAAAACCCTTGTTGTCAAGCTGAGGGTCTCACCAGAGAGTTTACAGAGATTCATCGTGCCATCGGTCAAAGTCAAAGAGGAATCGCCATCAAAAGAAACACCTCCTTCGGCGCCGATTTTACAACCAGCTAGCCCAGCTGGCGAGAATGCCTCCTCCGAATCCAAACCTGACACACCTGCTGCAAGCGGTACTCCCATTCCATCATCGATGCCACCTCCAACAGAAGGACCAAAGAAGAAAGGTGTGAAGAGAAGCTCTGCCGTCGCATTGGGACCAGACGGGTTGCCAGCTCCAAAGGTTAGAGGGAAGCCAGGTCCCAAGAAGAAGCCGAGATTGTAAGCATACACCGTTCCGATGATCACACATCAGCTGGCAGCCTCGTAACCACTTTAGTGGAAGGGTACCTTCGCAAATCACAAATCAAATATCATCAGGATCATCCTTAACTGACCGTTATGCAGGGAGGACGGAAGTATTGATCCTTCGGCCATCGCTCCTAGAGCCATCGCAACTGGTGCTGCGGCACACAAACTCGGTCCTAAAGCCAACCAAGGTGCAATTAACGAAAAGCTTCGTGCGCTTGATCGTACGGGTAAGCCTTGTCGCAAATGGCAAAAGGGCGGCTTTAAGCTCAAGAGTTTTACGGGAGTTGTATGGGAGATTCCTCGATGGACTGCACCTCCGAAGGTTACAATCCAAACAGACGCTGGAGGCTCAACGACAAGTGACAGTAGCAAGGAGAATAAGGAAAGCAAAGACAGCAGTCGACTTGAGAGCGAGAAAAGTGCAAGCGCTCCCGATGCTGAAGTTGCCAGTGTCGCCAGCAACAACCTGGTATCCTCACCAGCTCCTGTTGCTGCTAGTAGCCCTACGCCCATGGCTGCTGCTTCATGATGAGATGGCCCTACCCTCTGATATCACTTAAACAGTTCTATCTCGCAGACTTTTCGACTTCGATAGCACACCTGTATATCGACATGCCCAGCTACAGGGCTTTGATACTTCTCATAATATCGACCTCACCCCGTGTATTACAACCTCCCTTTATTTCATTGTCGTCATCATCATCGAGCGGGGAAAATCTAGGGGCGTTCGGTATCATGCTTCACAGCATAGGAGGATCAGGGCGGGTGGCGTTTGCTTGTCCCTGTGTAGGCATGTATCATAAAATAGCTCAAATGCATTAGTGCTTGGGCTCCACCAAAATAACATTTTGTCTCACCAAACTTGCTGATTCTTATGTCTATATCTTCATACGATCTTCCAGGTAATGTACACTATCCCTCTACGTAATTAGCTGTGCTTTGCCTCGAGGCTGGCCATATATTTCGCACAGTATTGTAGACCAACAACCATTCACAAGCCAGTTAACAAGCATATTCTTGAGCTTACTAACTGATCCTATTAGTGGCCTGAGTATATGTCTCTCAGATACCAATCAATATACAAGTACTTGGAGAAAGGTATTGATGCGGAATCTAACTACGTCTATAACTCCTCCGGAGATGTGAGCTAGCAGGTCAGTGCTTCAAGCGCCTACGTTGTTCACCACTGTAGACAGGTTGTTTTTCGCAATGCCGAGCCTGTTTCTAAAGGAATCAATTGTCAATGAAAGGGATCGAAATTTTAAGGGCTAGCAACGCGGGTCAGTTTGCGTTATTCCTCCACAACATATGACTACTTTACAGATATTCGGATATTTGAATTTTGCAAGGAGGTAATATGTGAAATGAGAGCAACTTTTGCAGTGATATGAGACGTCATTTGGTGCAATTACCAGAACGCAGTTCAATACGGCCGGCTAGCTGAAAGCGTATACGTCACATCAAGCAACAATACAGTTACAAGATTTAGTACATACAGTAAAAGATCTAGTTGTACAGTTAAAAGGTCCTGTAATACAGACTTCCAGAGGTCAACTATTGTAGGGCCTCACTGTACTCACGCCATTTCATTTACCTCGTGACACTTATTTCCCCACCACCTTAAAGCTGCTAACTCGCTTCGGCGCTCTGAACTCTTGTATGTAGAGGCAGTCCTAATACTAACATCCATGTTCCAGATCATCTTAGACCTTGGACTCAGTCAGTACCTACCTACAATATCAAAGATGGATGGACAGATGGAAATCAGGTAGAGCTCACCATTGATGCCTTACTTTCCTTGGCCATGAACAAGCATTTAACGCATCCTACATCATTCCCACCCTCTAATCCGATTGAACGAACGACTCATCACAGTCTCTACGTACGTGACCTCCCACGCAAGCCCACAAGGGTGAATCACTGGATGAATCTTCTGCGAAGTCCTCGGCTTCGTCATTTCTAGGGGAATATAACAGCGGTTCTTGTCGCTATCTCCGCACTTACGTTGGTTGACCACTCCAACATGACCAACTCCTATCCTTCCGGCTCTGGTCTGCCAAACTCTGGCATGCCAAGTGGACCCTTGGGAGCACCGGGTCGAAGATCGTCTTATGCTTCAGTAGTTTCAGGCACGGCCTCGACTTCCTATCAGCCTAGGTCTGGCGCTTTCTCGCACTTGCTAAATCAGCATCCTGCCGACTACAGCTACGACCCAAGCTACCAACCACTAAGCAGCAACCAACGTTATGATTCTCGAGGCTTCGATATCGATATGAACATGAATGGGGGCAGATATGGGCAGTCAGGGTCTTGGGGGCGAGGAGCACAATTACCAAGTTTCTCGAGCGCTTTCGGATCGCTCACGAATGGGCATGGCTGGGGTGGAGGATGGCAAGGCGAACAATTCTTCACACCGTCATATTTGAAGGGCTCGAAATATGTTCAAAGGCTTCAGGAAGCTCATAAGGCGAAACTGGCAGCGCAAAAGGATGGTGCTTCTGCTCCGTCATCCCAACCAGGATCACTATCCACGAGCGCAAGCAGTATTAACCTTCATGCGAAGATAGCTCCTTCACACCGGGGCATGACTTACGACCTCATTGAGAAAGCCCCGCCTGCCGATGATGAGGTACTTTCTCCGTTACCATCGAAATGGAATTCTCAGGACAAGTACGGAGGGTTAGAAGTCTTGTCCGATGGTCAGGAAGTCAAATTTACGGGCCCCAAGTCTGCTTCTGATCGGGATCACGAAGCATGCGCCATAAGAGCTGATCATCCTATGCCTGCTCAATGCGGAATCTACTACTTTGAAGTAATGATAGTGTCCAGGAAACGAGAAGAGTGAGTCCAAATGAAATGTCTACGATCTGAGATTCTAACCATTTATAAAAGAAGCTCGATCGGCATTGGGTTTTCAAGTAAAAATGTGCCATTGTCTAGATTACCTGGATGGGAGCCGGATTCCTGGGCATATCATGGAGATGACGGATGCTCGTTTTGCTGCCAAAGCTCAGGAAAGAGCTACGGGCCCCCATTTACTGCAGGCGATGTTATAGGATGCGGCGTTAACTTCCGAACCGGTTCTGCATTTTTCACTAAGAACGGAGATCACTTAGGTTTGTTTTTCCTGACTCCCAAATTATCCAGTTGCTTGCTTCAGGATCCTCGCAATCACTTGTGGAACACTCAGCTTGAGATACTCAAATTATTCTGATATTTCAAGACGCCAAGTCCAAATCACTTAACCTGAGCTTCTCAAATTCTTGACAACAGTTGAGAAGATCAAGTAATCTCGGCCTCAGTTGTTGGCATAGTTTGAGGAAATCAACTGGGCGTGCATAAATAATGGTAGTGGCTTTAGACAGTACAAAGCTAATCATATACAGGTACTGCTTTCCGCGATATCAAGGGAAAGCTCTTTCCTTCAGTGGGGATGAAAAAGTCGGGGGAACACATCAGAGTTAATTTTGGGCAAAGCCCGTTTGTCTTTGACATAGATGGCATGATTTCGGTGCGTATTATTTGCTGGGTTCCACCACATTTTTTTGCCTAGTCTTTGGCTATAACAACCCAATACTTTCAAGGATGGACATCGTTACTATCCCTCTGGGACTCATGGTATACACGGAGCTCGTGGCCTACATTCAACTGATCCAACAACGAACATATGCTAATATCCCCCGCGCACAACAGGTCGAAAAAAGACAGATTCAGCTTGATATTGAACAAACAAGGTTTGTAGGTGTTTGCTATGCGGAGAGTTCGCTATTGACAGTCATCAGCACAGCCAAACTTGCCTCGCCGTTGAACGAGACTGTTCTCATTCAGTCACTTGTGAGTATCCACTGCTGAACTTGCTAGCACTAGTAGGTAGCTAACATTAATAGGTTCTCCAATTTTTAACACACGATGGGTATGTAGAGACGGCGAGAGCATTTGCGGATGAAGTACACGCAGAAGAAAAGGCATTGAGTTTAGATCCTGATGCTGTAATAAATGGTTTCAATGTGAAGGAAGATGAGGACGCAGGGCATCGCCAACGTAAGAGGTATCGCCAAGTGGGCTTCTAGTCTGATGCTAATTTAATACAGGTATACGAAAAGCTGTCCTGGAAGGAGATGTCGACAAAGCCCTGAAGTATATTAGCGTATACTACCCACAGATACTTCACGAAAATGAGCATGTATACTTCCGCTTGCGATGTCGAAAATTTATCGAGATGATTAGGCAAGGTGCTGAACTGCAAAATTCCACTGCCACGAATGGTTCCAAGAAAAGCAATGGGCATGTCGATGATTGGTATGACGACAATATCAACCAGGAAATGGAGTTGGATGACCATCACAACCAGAACAACAACTGGGATGAGATGGACACTAGCGGAACAGACAATGAGGCCAGATATGAAGCCCTCATGCAAGAGACGATTGCGTACGGTCAGGCTCTACAAGCTGAATTTAAGGATGACCCACGGCGTGAAGTTGGCAAAGCACTTGGTGAAGCCTTTTCTCTTATGGCGTACCAAGATCCAATGGCCGAGAAAGAAGTATCACATCTTCTTGATCCTAATGGGCGAGTTGCTGTTGCTGAGGAATTGAACTCAGCTATATTATGTAAGCTCGTTTTCTGCCCCTATCTTCAAACGGATTCCTAACGCAACCGCAGTATCTCTTGGCAAATCATCTTCTGCAGCGCTTGAAAAGCTCATCCAACAGACAACTGTCCTCCTCGAGGATCTAGGCATAGATGGTGGTCCTGGGTCCTTTGTGAACATCGATGACTATACGCGACCGTCTGGGAATGCTCAACAGTCTTCATTGCGATAGTCTCTAGCAACCTTTTGTGTGTTCTTCTCTGGCGTTTGACATGCATGCATTGTGGATAGGTGTCTTGGACAGGTGGTGAAATTGATTTTGACGCGGCTACATGATGAATGGGTGGATCGTCTGGAGCACCAGGCTTGGAATGGGATATTATTGCCCTGCGAGCTTCTGGTCTAATCTGTGGCTAAGGTATTCGCAGTTTTTAGATTGGGCGAGGATCGCAGGTCGGAGCGGGCATGTTCATAACCAGAAATAAATCACTATTAAAGGTAGCATGTGTCGCTACTTGAAAGAAACGCTCTGATCTCTTCTAACCTACCCAGAGAGGCGACCTTAGTCAAAATGAACATCATAGACAGAAAGCAAAGGAAGTTCGGCATACTACAGAGGGAGGAAGTTTCTTTAACTAGTTGCTCGCTTCAGTTAAACCTATGCAAAGCAGGAAATATTCAGTTAGTTTATTTATTAATGAATATAGAGTACTCCATCCTTGTCTTTTTCTCCTAGACAATAAATAAAGCCAGTGTAAGCGGTCAAAGTCGATTTCAGTGAGTGAATAATGCAACTTGATTTCTCTACGAATTGCAAATTAATAATACCAATATAAACGCCAGACACAAACTCACACAGAGAGAGACTTCTTTCTCCACGCTCATTTCTCTCTTCGCTTACTCCGTATCTCGCTGAGCAGTAAAGTTTGTAGATGACATGAGTGTTACCGATGGAGGGATTTAACGGTAGGTATGTTCTAACTAAGAAAAGAGGAGGCTCTGGTGGCTTGGAATTTAAATTTTACTTGAGGAGTGATGGCTATCTTGCCCCGCAATTTCCTCTAGCTCTTTCTCCATCACTAAACTAGAATTGGGGTAGCTCTGATATTTAAATTTGAAGCTTGCTTGTGATGTTTGTGTCATAAGCAAAAGAGAATTTGGAGGCTTGACATGTGCATTCCTTTCGACATGATAGATGGAAATCAGGAGGTGGGAAATTTGACGTTTATGTCTGTCTACATACTGTCTTTCTAGCCTCTAGTTAAAACCTATGCCTTCGCATGGACCTGAAATGACATGACCTGACCTATCTGACCTATCTGACCTGACCCGACCTGACCTGACCAATTATATCTTTCCATTTCTCGTATCTTTCTGGAATCTGAATAATAAAACAAAAAAGTTTCATGGGTGAAAACTGAATTTCTGCCTGTTTCCAAGGCTTCCTTGCCTGTACGCCTCCATATACCCGTATACTCCAAAATGCTTCAAAGCACAAACATGATGTTTCCCAAGCATGCCCCCCCAGTAAATCCAAAAGCAAGTCTCGCAGGCTCCCAATTGATATTTTGAAGTGCTGGTGTGAGAGTGCTCAATTCGGGGAATCCTTTCCAAAAGTGGACAGCCTCATATCGGTCATGAGCTCAGACCAACAGCTTCCATATCTCGCATCAAGCATGCCATCTGTGCCCTCTTTGCCGCCTCAGCTACCAAGTTGAAGTTTTGTAGAAATGGGGAGGTGGCATTGGGACCTTGCGGTTGTGGTTGGTGATTGGTTTGATATTGTTGTTGCGGTTGTTGTGGTGGGGCTGAGTTAGGTGCGTTGAAATATGATTGCGGTTGTTTTGTCTGTGAGCGTGTAGAATACTGGTGGCTCGGCTTGGAAAGCGATGGTGAGGATAATGGCGCTTCCATTGTGAAAAGTGGTTTTGAATCCTTTTTTTGTTTTAGAAAAAAAAGAAAGGCTTTTGTTTTGAAGGGGTTCTTGAGGAAGAAAGGTGGGAGATTGTAGAACTCGGCCGTGGGAAGTCCGAGTATTAAGGGTTTGAACCGAGGGGGGGGGTATAGATATGATGACGGGCTGTGCAGTAGTTCAGTGCGTAGGAGGCTTGAGAGGTGGTAATATTGGAGTGCGGTAGGTTGAAAGTTGGGGGAGGGGGAATTTGAGGATTGAGAGAAAGATAGAAGAAGATGGAGAGAATTTTCTGAGAAGCAGTACAGAAGTAGTCGTAGATATTGTGGAGAGATTGGGTGGTACGATGGTCCAAACCCTGGATAGATATGTACTCGTTACGGGAGAAAGTTCCGCTTCACTGGGCTCGATTAAAATGTTCTGCAAGCTCGGTAGAAGTGGAGGAAGCTCTAACGCCGGACCGGATACCTTGGGATGGCTATTTAGCGACGGTGCGTCCGTGTAAGTAATAAGTGCACATCAATAATAGGTAGAGTCAGGAAAAGATGGATTAATCGTGGAATGAGGCTGCTAGGAATGATTTGCCGGCAGAGGGAGGGGGTTGTCTCTTCTCTGTACGGAGTATGTGGGATTTTTAGGTATGATAGTGTATGAGCAGTTCATGCAAGAAGCAAGATAGGGTAGGGCGAGGCAAGATAGGTACGCGGTGGAAAAAAAAGTTGGCCGATTTCCCGAATCTTAAAACTAGGCCCAAGCCCACCCCCCAACACCACGAATACTCTCTTTCTTATACAAATTTGTACTACGAAAACAGTTAGTTTAATGCAATAGATTACCCTACAACTCCTTCTAAAGATCATGCCCTAGGGGTAGAGCATCCTACCCCAAATCGAAGCTAAATAATAGGTACTACTAACTTCCTTAAAGCGCACAACATAAAATATAAGAAATCCGACCTATACAGCTACTTTCGAATACCTCCTTATATAGGATTAAGACTCCTTAAATCGCAAAATGTATAAA
>JAJONI010000300.1:0-28459 GCA_022190145.1 Pezicula rhizophila
CATGGCAATAGCATCATTTTATAGAAAATATTCTAGTTTCAGTAAGCACACATAAGTCCATGTAAGATCACTGGTGGTATTAGTTTTGATAGAGAACAGAAAGTTTCTAACTACCTACCCTAGTGATTATTAGGTTGCTGACACTAGTTGGAAAGATTCGCAAAGTACCCCAGGAAGGAAGGAAGGTCCCTGTTTCTAGATGTAGTCATAAGACAAAGCCTACCAAACGAGGAACAAGATTTCAATTTTAACCCTATTGTGCTTTAGAAATCAGTCAATGTTGTAGCTAAATAGGCAATCAAGTAGACTGATCACAAAGTTCCGTTTCCATTGCATTGCGCACGCCTCTACTTACTAAATTCGAAGTTAGCCCTGATGTGCAAGGCAAAGCTTTTAAAGGACTGGAAACTCAGTAGACATGATTATTTAGTGAGTACTATGTGTTCAACTTCTGTATATGGATATTTCAACAAAAATTGAAGTGGAAGGAGATTTTTTCTCTCTGGATAAGTGAAAACGAGTGACTAAGAAGTAAAGAGCTTATGTTGTCCTCGCCAGCAGAGGTCCATTCTATGTCATCTCATAAATCCTCTCCATCCAGCCTAAACACCTTCAACCAATACAACCGCCATCTACCTTACCCGTCCCAATTTTTTCATCCCGAGGAAGAAAGAAATAACATCGCAAATGTCTATCCCAATTTTGTTTTCCAATTTTATCTCCAAAATCCAACTAATTTCGTCATCCAATCTAACCCAATATACCTAACTCCATCCCTAAATCCTCTGCCACCCCATTCCCAATCATATCCATCAACGTCTCTTCTTCAAAACCTTCTTAGCCTTAACGGGATTCTTAGGTGTTCTGTCCTCAGGTATAGCACAGTTCTCGCAATCCTCGCCCATGCGGATGGTTTGCCAGATGCTCTTATTCTTGCAGGGTGTTTGCACGAGGTTGCCGGATGTGCAGTATTTACCCAGGGCGTAGGTGATGCATTTGCAGTTGTATTGGTGGGCGTACCAGTGACACATTTTCGCGTTTTAGATAGAGTATCTGTGTTGACGAGAGGATATGTGAGGCTTTCGAAGGAGGGGGCAGGTCTTGAGGTTCTGAGGCTGTGAGGTGTGGTATTGGAATTGCCTGCCTTGCTCTCGAAGCTACAGGAAACGTGCCGGCTATCGATTGTCTGAGGTCTGGCGAAGACGGTGTGAGTATGTGTGAAAAGGCAAAGGCTAAAAAGGAGGGTATCTTGTTGAGTGTGTGTAAGAGAATACTTGTGAAGTGAAAATGAAGTGAAAATGAAGTGAAAAGGAGCCAGCTCAAGCTTGTTTGGAGATTATCTTGTGCTGGTGATAGTGAAGCTGTACAAAGCCCCTACTTATAGCATGGCACAGTACGCCTCATTCTTCTGAAATTTGTACTTGTTGTCGATCCCTTTGGTTGATTGTCAATGATGAAGGCTGAGCTCATGTGATGCGGCATCTTGACGTTTCCTTCCACCACGACGTTTCAAACACGCGATCGCTATCACATATGATAGGAATGCCTTGATGAGTGAAGCCATTCATTCTTCGACGCTTCGGCGACAAGTGTTACTTCCCTCGTATTACTGTTTGCGTTCTCAGTGACTGGCCGTCCTCGCGAGATTTAGAGGCCGGAATGGCTGTGTGTAACAAACGAATTCGATACCAACTTGTTCGCTGCATCACCATAGAAGTCGGGGAAGGACGGAAATAGTAGAGCATGTCATACAAATCTTTGTCAAAGTCATGTTCATAGATCTCACAAGTACCTGACTTCTATTGACGTTTCTAGCTCAGTCGGAGAGACATCCGTCGGATAGCCTCATCGCGTAGAAGCAGACATAGACTCAACTTTGTAGGGCTGCATAGAACAATTTCGAAGACTGATCGAACCAGCACCTTGCCTGATTGCAGATAAATTGAAATTGAGAAGGACTTTTGTCTTGTTTCAAAAAAACACAAATAATAGCAACAATTATAGAATCCTGCTGAGCATCACCATATTAGAACAAAACAAACACTGCACCAAATCTGACCGTTTGAACTTTCATCTTGGTCTTGGCGCTATCGTCCTTTGAAGTTGAGATAATAATGGAAAGGGAAGAAGATATATTCCTACCTTCACAGAGGGCCGGCCCACGCATAGCGGCAAGCCCCGCCAGTCATGCATTCCCGCCGTTTCTGGGCCTAATGTGCAGTGTTACCCGTAGTGGGTGTTTGTACGAAGTACTACTGCTTCAGAGTTTCAAATCGCACCCGGGGCACGACCTTCACCGCTAATTCGAAGGTCGTTTGCCGACCGGATTTTGGCTTCCATATCCACCCCAGGACAATAATGGATAGCCGGGTGGAAGGGGCAGGCCGCATATTTGAAGGCCAAGTGCGAAAATAGGATGAATTGAGGTCATTGATGCGTTGGCACCACCGACCTAATACTTGCGATACCTCACGATCCGTATACTCCGTAGTAGTCGCGATGAATTCAGGTGGCTGGGCCAATATTATTATAAGACGACGTTGAATTTGCCTCGGAAGGCCGTGCTGGCAAGACCTTAACAGCTAATGTGGAACAATGCGATTCTCCATTACCATTGGACTGCGATGATACTGTATGTTAGGTCTATGTTAGGCATAGCAGATGCTCTATTACAGCCAGCCAGTGAGAATTCAAAGATGCGACGTAGCCCTACCTCCAGAAATGGGCCTGCATGAACTGTGCATATGGTCGACCGCTTTCCATCTCAATTTGATATGTTTCGTCCAAGAAGAGCGAAAGAAAAAAATAATGGCATGGAAATGGAGGCATCATGTCTTGAATGCTGGCGTCGTAGAATTAATGCGTGTCCAAGGTCTGAGGGAAGGAGCATCAAAGGTCAGAGAGCTCGTGATCTCCAGCACTGGTGCGTCGCGCGCAGCACGCCTCAAGTTCTCGCCCCGATGCCACGTATCGTGCAGCATTTCAACGCCAACAATATGCAGATAGCATGCACCTACAGCGGTCTTGCAGCTAGATCGTAGTTTGTGTCTTGACAGGGCCAGCTGTTAGTTGCATGAGGTGGGGGCCATCAAATTGTCACTGCAATATCTGAAAGTTCTCCTTTTTGTTTCTTTGCTTCCAAATCTCTCGAGTTGCTTGCTTGCTGCTGCTGCTGCTACTGCTGTTGCTGCTGGTGTATCTCGACGCGTCTCTTTCCTACTGCTCGTTCGTTTCTGGCCTGAAGGCCCTCATTTCGACCCAAACTGAGAACGCCATTCTGTACTTTAACTTCTCTGTGCTTTCCTAATCTCAATTGAGCGTCCGGTCACCATAGTACGAGCGAAAGGTTATCAATCTGCAACGCCCTTGCGCCATTCTTCGAGGTCGAAAGACCCCTTCTCGCATCGTCACCCGCCATTCACCGCCTTTTGAAGCAGTTTTGGTCTCAGATACAATTTCGACCTCGGGGGGAAGTCGAAATGCTTTGTGCGCAGCCAAATATTTTGTTCGAAGGATTGAAGGGTTCGCGGCGATCTCTTTGCTGAAATTTGGAGTGGTTGTGGTGGCATACGATTTGCCCGCTATTGGCTCAAGGTCTTGCCAATTGCCAATCATATCCGAGGGGAGGCCCATCTGTAATTTAGGGGTCAGTTATCATCAATTGGGTGTCGAGAAGTCTCTTTGGCGACTGTTCAGCGACAGTCTTGTGATTGGTGTTGGTGTGCGTACATTTTGGTTATTTGTGAAAGCACGTACTCAAGCTGACCAGCTTGGCGTAGAGTGGTGGGCGAAGTAATATTAATTCTACCGTCGAGATTTGCCCTTTGCAACAATTATTGGCGCCATCTTCGAGGTCTCTTTACAGCAAAACAATATATCAAAAGAAATTGGTTGTTTAGATCCATATTTTCCTGTGTGGTGGTTTGGTGGAGGAGGTTTTGGAGAAGTGCGTGGTTTGCCGAGAAGCTTCAATATTTTGAAGCGTCAACTTCAGAATCAACAACATCACCGCGGCGTTTCGAGGCAGCGAGGCATTCGCAAATCGCACTAATTGATACTGTCTTGTGAAGAACAACTTGGTGAGTCCATCATGTCTTTTCTTTGGCATCAAACACTTCACAGTCATCCACAATGGCAGAAACAGCTGAACTTTCGCCACGAATCATGCGCATGAACGCGAAAGGCGATGTCTTCTATACACGAAGGTTATCCTCTGAACCAGTTACTAATGAGGACAGTTTCGAGGCCAAGTTCAAAAGAAGCAACAAGAACCCCGACCCTGGAGACGCGCCACCATTGACTTCAGAAGACACGGTTAACAAGATGGCTTCATCCGATGTCGACATGAAGTTTCTCGGTCGATTCGCAACGAACATTGAGTCTGACAACCCATTTCTATCCAGCCGTCTCTTCCAGATCAGTGGCAACTTGGTTATGCTCTCTGAGAAAGTCATCCGAGCCCGGAAGCTCCGCAGACTCGACACCACACGAGATACCAAGTCTGTTGATCTGTACTGTCGTATCATTTGGTACGCCCGTGAAGGCCTTGAGATCCTCGAGCAACACGTTCTTCCCCTGATTGACAAGTATGGCGAGCTGAAGGTACTCTGCTATAAGCTACGTGCCACATTCTACCATCTCTACGTTCTATTTCACAACCAACCCCCTATTACTGTCCGTTCCGGCAACCAAGTTCAAACACCACCAGGTCTCAAGTCCCCACACCATCGCGACAAAGGCAAGGCTCCGGAGTACAGCATGTCACCAGACGACATTTTCCGTCCAGGCTCAGTCCAGCCAACCCACCAGCTCGAGGGAGGTCCTGTCGGTGGCGGCCATGCGACTGTAGACTTCGCCCCCAACTTTCTGGTACCAGCAGCTGACTACCGTCCAATTGCACTCAACTGCTTTCAAGAGGCCACAGCTCTGTCTGAGCGTCTCCTCTGGGGCTCCCACCCACTTCGACTTTCAGTTAAGGTTGAGTTCACTGCCTTCTTGTACGATTGTCTACATGACCGGGAAAGCTCAAGACAGTTGGCCAAAACAACCATCGCGGAAGTTTATAATGCACAGGAGGGTATGGATGATGATATGTTTGAGGACGCGGCAGAGCTGGTTGGAATTTTGGGACGCATGATGAAGCGAGGCATGAGCTCAAGCACGACGGGTGGAGGTGGAGGGAGCAGCACGCCAGGAGGTCTAACCCCAGGCATGGCCACTAGTCAGAAGGTTACTGTTGCAAGTCCAGGAATGGATAATGCAATCTAGCTTTGGGATTATAAGGCATTACGGCATGGCATGGAATATTTTTTCAATTCTTTTGCAGCTATATACCTGGCTGGGTTGGTTTATGGGATGCAGAACTTGTAATATGGCAAGGCGTTGGTTGTGTCTCTGATCAAAGCATGGACGAGGGTACATCATTGAAGCATGGCGTTTGTAAGACTAGTAGGAAAGGAAGAAGCGGCGGGCATGGTGGTTGATTGTCTCCAATACCCCATTTGACTGTTACTGTTTGCGGGCAGCTAGGCACTACTAAGGCTAGGCAGGTTTACTGCGAAATATATCGAAATTAAAGAAAGGCCTAGGCTTCGTAGCTTCTAAGTGTATCTGTGAATCGTGCCCACCTGAAAGTCCCTAAGTTGATTTGGAAGATCTCAGGTGCGTAGGGTATAGAGATCTAAAACCCAGAGGATCGAGTAGCTATAATAGAGTTTACATGTGCACCCTCGAATTAGTAATGTTAGTTTGCATGCCTCCACATATCTACTCACTCCTGTTTCACTTCGAGATATGCCTTTCCTTATACTGCTGCATGGTGATGTCGACGGGTCCCTATATTCAGTGTAAACTAATTGATAGAAATTTCGTCCATGGCATTACCGCCGCCAATCCAGCAACCCTGCCACCACTTATCCGCAATACCCAATGCTCTACTCAATAGTAATAAGCATAAAGCAAAGATCCATCGACTAACCAGCTAAACTCCTCTCTGATACCAGTACTCCCATATAAGCAATTAAACCCCCAAAGCCTTCTGACCACCACGAAGCATGCAGTAGTCTGATTTTAGAAATTCAAACCATCATCTGCGAACTTCTTTTGAATAATATCCGCCGCAACCATCCTGCCAGTCCAGTTGAAGAAGCCCGCCTGCATATGCTGCCATTTATGATTATGATGTCTCTCCTTCAACATCTCGAGGACGTTGCAATCATCGCGAGTCCAGATCTCGTCGGCTTTCAACCCCTTCTCAATCGCAGGAGAGACTTCTTCTCCTCCCCCAGTAGCGGCTGCATTACCACCGTCCCCTGATTCGTCTGCCTTCCCCTCGCTTACACCGCTGTTTTCGGATGGCTTGTCTTCCTCTTGTGGCCCGCTGTCCGTATTGCTTTCCTTCTGGTTCTTGTCACTCTCCTTTGATTGCTCAAGCTCTTTCTCCTTCTCCTTCTCAAAGATATCACCCAAAATGCCCAATCCACCATCTTCCTCAACCTCTTTCTCGGGTTCTTTATATTTACCCTTCTCCGCGCTCTCAGCCGCTTTCTGCAACTCCCCAAATCGCGTCCTAACATCCTTCCTACTCGCTCCAACCTCGATACCAATATCCTTCCATGACCTATTCTCTCCCTTCATCTTCGTGATAATTGCATCTTGCTCGGCAGTCCAATCATCAGACTTCCATTGACCCGGCATCTTAACCTCCTCTTCCTTTTCTCCAGGCTCATTAGTAGATTTAGCAGGTTCGTCGTCTTTCTTCTCTTCTACTTTCTTTGTTTCCTTCTCTTTTTCAACTAGCTCTGACGCGGATTTGTTTTTCTCTGACTCGTCCTCTGATGGTGTTGGAGAACGCGTAATGGTGATTTTAATCTTGTGTTTCCGCTTGCCGCTCTCTGAAGACGCGCCTTCACTTATTGTCTTGGTTTTGGCCTTGAAAATTACTTTTTTGCCGGTCTGTGGTGGTTATTAGGTAGGTAGGTTCTGGTAAGAAAACGTGTGAACGTGATGTACTTACTACTTTATGAGTCCCTTCGACACGGTCACCGCTTAACTTTGTGAAATGGTATTCGGACTTGCTTAATTTCTTTTTGGCCTTCTCAGACTCAGGTAATTCTCCTTTTTCCTCTACAATTTTTTCCTCGGCCGGTTTTTCTTCCGCTGGTTTTTCTTCAGCTGGTTTATCCTCTGGTGGTTTATCCTCCGCAGGCTTGTCATCCGCAGGCTTATCCTGAGCCTTGTTTTCTGCTGGTTTGTCTTCAGCCGCCTTCTCCTCTACCGGCTTTTCTTCAACTGGTTTCTCCGCGGGCTTTTCTTCGGCGGCTCCTGCTGGCGCTGGTGCTGGAGGAGCTTTGGGTTCCTTAGGTTTAGATGGTTTGAAAGGCTTAGAAACGAGAGGGCCACCAGCCGCATACCTCATGAGAGAGATTCCGGGCTTCGTGTAGCGCCCAGCTGCTAGACGAGCTTGACGGTCCATTCTGGCTCTCGACTTCGGAGTATTCGGCTAGTTCTGTCCTTGATCTTGTTTAGGTGTACTTCGGTTTGCAAAATGCGGTTGTGGTGTGTGCTCGCTTGTTGAATTTGGGGTGAGTGATAGTGTGGTTTGCAAGAGAAGATGAAGATGTTTGGGATGGAGAGTAGTTTGTAGGTTGGATGATATGACGCTAGAAGAAGTGATGAAGGTGTGAGAGTCTGGGAGGTAGGTAGCCTTGCGATTTTAGGGCTTCGGCAGACCATGAGTGCTCCGTTAATTAAAGAAAGAAGACTAGATTATGAATCTGAACTGCTTTCACCTACTCTAAAGTAGGAGGTTGAAGACACTCGAGAGATGCAATTGTAAAGTTCGCTTGCTTTAAGGATAAAAAACCAACACATTGAACATGGGATACTTCGAGTGATGCATGAGGTAGTTTCAATATGAATCCTTCGTTAGGAGCAAACGGTGATAACATGTTATTGAACATCCGGTATCTCATGTACGTGCTTGAATTACCCAAATTAGGTCTGATTCATTCCAGGCAGTAACTGAAACCTGCTCCTCTTCAATCTAGGACCTTATTCAGGCTAAGAATGGAGTTGAAATAATCATTTAAGTAGTGTTTTTTTTCTCCCGAAAGACAAGATTATGAGTCTCGTGAAAAAGACGCTGCAGGATACTGTCGCCGATCCTCGCGAGCCCGCTAAAGGAAATTGCTTGTGGCAACTCCAACCTGAGTCACTCCGAGGAGCAAATGATCCAGGATCAAGAGATTTTTGGATCTCGCTGTCAGCCAAAGTTTCTGGACTTGAGATCATAAACAGATAAAAAAATACTAGTGACGCCATCAGAGACTACTAGGGTAGTTTTAGTACCTAAAGCTAAGTAAACAACCCACCAGTTGGCAGTTTTGCTTCCAGTCCCTCCAAAGTTACTATAACTTCTTGGGCAAGTCAATGAGTTTGTCTACGTCCAACTTTGAACTTTACATAGCGGATTACGAATTATGTTGTTTCTCAAACCGTAATACTGGGCTTACTGGAGTTGAGTCTGTAACTGGCAGGGCTGCACCCAGTTCTTGTTCTCCATTGCTATTGACGTCTAGAGTAATCAGCTCTATGAATCTCTCTCCGTGATTTATTTGATCCATCTTCCACTATCTTGGGCTGCTCATCTGGGCTTTTCTATTGTGATCACGCAGCTTTTTTGGTCGTGCTCTTGCCTCTTAGCATGGTACAGAGCCATCTGGGCAATTGTAACGCCGTATGTAGACTTGCTCCAACGACTGCTTCACGGAGACATTCCGGAATTATAGAATTCCAAGGGTCTTAATTTTCAATTATATTTTAGTGGCCTAGGCTGTGGCACTCAGACCACATTTCCTTTGTATCGACTCGTAAATGCTATTGCCATTAATTATGACACAACCTCTTCTTGCCTAAGTTACGTCAGAACTACTAAAAGCACTTACATACTTAGATACCTCAAATTATCTTAGCAACTAGGCCAAGTTCCCCATGTTTAAGTACCGTTTAATGATGAACGCATTCCCTTAAGCTCACAATAGCCCAACGACAGGACTAACAGGTTCAGAAGTAGTGGTGTCGCATCGTAGTATGTGTGCTGAGAGGCTTAGGTTAAGCTTGAGTGTGAATTATCGACTTAACTCTTTAAAAAGCTTTGCGAGTGAGACTGATGTTGCTAAATTCTGTCACCAATGTAATTCACACCTCACCCAGTGGTTGAACTGTCACATGATTTAATGGCACTGGTAGTTCGCTTAGCTAGTCCAATTAGGAAAAGGCGGGGAGACTTCCGCACTTTTCGCACAAATTCTGAAGCTCCAACCCACATTTCGAAAAGTAAAGACAAACCAACGCAAATCCTCACCATTAGAACTTAATCACTTCTACTGGAAGACTGTCATCATGTCGAAAATCACAGTCGGTATGGCGACCTTCACCATGTCTATTAGTACAAATATGGTGCAGATGGCTAATATTTTCTCCAACAGCCGGAGTGCGTACCAATGTCCAAGGTCTTCTTGAGTACTCCCTCGAGACCAAGAAGAGAAACTTCCTCGAGACCGTTGAGCTTCAAATCGGCCTCAAGAACTATGATCCCCAACGTGACAAGCGTTTCTCCGGAACCGTTCGTTTGCCAGTTGTTCCCCGCCCAGGAATGTCCATTTGGTACGTCGACAGCAAAACCACGAGCAGGAACATATACATGAGTGGAGCAGTATCTGACTTAGGATTTATTGTAGCATTCTCGGTGACCAGCATGATATTGATCGTGCTAAGCACGGTGGTGTCGACGCCATGTCCGCTGACGACTTGAAGAAGCTCAACAAGAACAAGAAGTTGATCAAGAAGCTTGCTCGCAAGTACGACGCCTTCGTTGCATCCGACACCCTCATCAAGCAAATTCCCCGTCTCTTGGGTCCCGGTCTCTCCAAGGGTATGTCACTTCCCTTCACGATAATCAGCAGGAAACTAACAGATGCTGTGTAGCTGGTAAATTCCCCACCCCAGTCTCCCACAACGAAGATCTCAGCGCCAAGATCACTGAAGTCAAGTCGACTATCAAGTTCCAGTTGAAGAAGGTTTTGTGCATGGGTGTCGCTGTCGGAAACGTCGGAATGACTGAGGACCAATTGATCTCCAACATCATGTTGGCCATCAACTACCTCGTCTCTCTTTTGAAGAAGGGATGGCAAAACGTTGGTAGCTTGACGATCAAGGCATCCATGTCTCCTCCCAAGCGCCTCTACTAGATGGTGTCATTGTTGGCTACCATCTTGTGGTAAACTAGCACGCAATTGATCATGGCTGGTTGCTCTTCATTGAGTAGGACCAAATATATCATATTGTTGGCTTGCACAGGGCGGAATGCTCGATGGTGAGAATTCGCCGTCATGCACTTGTAGCTAGATATCAATCCAACATAAGCAGGGGTTTCTCGTAACTGCTCTTAAGATTAAACGACTGTGAAATCTCTTTGGCACACAATTGTATTTTGTGCTGATTGACGTGAATGGGAGCCGCTCCCAACTGCGAGGCACTAAGAATCATTATGATAAGTTGAATGGTTTTGCATACAGATTGTGGAACACATTGGTACAACGCTCCAGAGTGAATATATTGATGCAGACGACGAAAACTAATTGGAGGCGGTCTAACGTGATCTTCACACACCTTTTCACTATTCGGAAGCGTGCCTTTCGCGCTGGCTTAAACGACTGTCATGTCAGACGGACGTCGGCGTAGAAGTCATTAAATCGCACAGAAGTTCTTCAGAGGTTCTTCAGAGGTTACACATATTATATGAACAAGACGAGGCTAGACAGCTTCAACGTCGAACACCGCAGCGATCTTCACCGATCTTCACCCGATCCCAAAAGAATGTTCGCATGTAGGTGCGCACGACATGAAGACTGCAACTTTCGCACAGCATCATTCCAGAATTCGCCAGGTCCCGGCTCACCTCATTTGCCCTCTCGAATGGTCCGAACCAAGCTTACATTATGTTATCGTGATATGTAGCAACCATCCCACAGTGATTAACCTCAGATCGAGTCGTCGTTAACCGCTGATAGAAAAAACGGAGGCCTTTAATCTAGAATGCCGCCGGGAACGGAGGACTATCCATGCTGTCTTGCGACTGGATAACCCTCAGCAAGCCACCGTAGTGGAGCGGCCATGTAAAATGTTATAAGTATTAATTATAACCTCTACTGATGATGAAGAGGAAAGGAGGATTGCAAGGAGCGAGCGAGCTTTTGTAGGGAACGAGAAAATCTTTAGCGTGGAAACTAAGGTAGGGCTAAGGTAGCCGAGCGTGATTGGCCTCTCTTGGCATTATTGAGGCTTGAAAAGTGCCTTGCTGGATGGATCTTGCCCTGACTCTAGACACAACAGATAATGAATGGCACAAGACAAGCTTTTTTCCCTTTTCTTTTTCTTTTTCTTTTCTTTTCTTTTTCTTTTTTGAGATGAACCTCGAAAACCGATTGCAGCCACTAGGAATTCGGCTTGTGATATCCGTGGCTACTATCGCAATCCTAAATTCCTAAATTAATGCTTGCAGTAGAGAGAGAACACACGCTGCAACCTCAAAAATGACTGCCTTGTCTGGCACCTTGTCCAGGGCTCCGGTTATCCCATAGGCAACCCACCACGAGGGCCAGCTCTCCCATTGGCAGACATATCCGGAGAATCTGAGTCCTACCACAGCTCAACCAACGACTTTTGAATATTGTCGTCCTCCCATGCCTCCATCGCCTCCATCGCCTCCAGACCTTCAATGGTCATAGAATCCCACAAATCTTTCTCCACAGAGTAAGTAAGGCCATTAAGAGGTACCGTAATTCCATTTCGTAATACCGCCCACGTTTGTCTCTCAGCAAGCGACGGACTGTCCGCTCGCCGAAACTTGGTCGTCATTATATGGCCATTACAAGTAGAAATGACGGCCGCGCTATGCATCGTGACGCCCCTCCCCTTTCTTCTTACAAATCCACACAATACCTCTTATTCTAAGTGCTGCTTTGGGCATGAGAAATTCCTACTTTATATCCTTCGTTAACCTGCTTCATTTGATTAGTTTGGTGGAACTTTCGCACCTCTGTTGTGTTATTGTTATTGCCTTCTTGAAAATTCAGTATAGACACTACAGGAAAACTTGAGTCCACAAGACAACAGGGGGAAACATCCTATACCCGTTGCTACAACGACTGTCCATCAAGTTCAACCATTAGTTATCCTCATATATAATAAATCGCTATGTCACTCAAACACGCTACAATTTCGAGGGATACCCCATCTACCGATGAATCAAAGATGGTTATAGACACCGATACCATCTCAGCTTCAAATCAACCACCAGCCTCGAGCACCCATGATACAATCCGTAGCCAACCCCAAAGTCAAGACAACAGAGCCAATTCGAAAGATGTACTTCCTGTGGAGGAGTCAATGGAAGATCGGATTGAGCGACTGGGACGAGCAAGACCAGAGGTTTTCTCCTCAACTTGGTCCGAGATTGGCTTCGTCTTTGCTCTAGCTATGTCGCAGGTCCTTTCAGTAAGTCCTATCTTGTCCAATTTGACATCGACTCAACAACTAAGTCTCAATAGGAATACTTTGTTTCTGGATTCACCGTGATACTTCCTACTCTTGCAAAGAGTCTTAGCATCCCGGCTGCATCATCGACATGGCCCGCGAGCGCCTTTTCTCTTACTATCGCATGTTTTCTTCTAGTTTTCGGTCGAATTGCTGACATGTATGGCGGCTATCCGGTCTTTGTAGCCGGAATGGTAGTAAGTCTCCAAGTTCTCCGAGTAAATCTGCCTCGTCTAGGTTAATTTACTCATTGGTCCTGAATCTTGCTTGAGCTATTCCCGATAATATCTGTACCAAGTAAACTAACTCCGAGTTTCTGATTTTAGTGGCTGATGGTGTGGAGTCTCATTGGAGGCTTCTCTACCAACGAGGTCATGATGAATTTTTGTCGAGCTCTTCAAGGTCTGGGTCCCGCTGCTTTCTTGCCATCTAGTATGATGATCCTGGGAAGCATCTATCGTCCAGGCCCAAGAAAGAATGTAGTTTTCAGTGTGTATGGCGCTTGTGCGCCACTCGGGTTTTGTTCTCTATGTGAGTAGAAACAAGCCCCGCGGACCCGAGGCTGGCTCATGGGTGGGGCGAGGAAGGAAACAACCCAAGAGAATCAATCATACAGCGTCATACCACGTGATGCCGCTTGCCTTTCGCGTAAAGATGAGTTCCTTCCTTCCTTCTCCTCTAGCTAGCCATTCTCTTCTCTCGAATGTGAACGAAGGCGCAGAACGAGGGTGGAGTTGGGGGAGAGATTAAAGCGGAGGGCAGGAGTCATTGTTTGGTAAGTCGCCCTTGAATACTCCCGTCGGGAGGTCCCCCTCACTAACGCTCGCTGGCACAGTGTGTCGGTCGAAGTACTGCATCGAGCGAGCCTCGGTTCCCAGTAATCAGGTACCCAAGGAGGGGGAAATCGGAGGCGTCGATTCCGACGGCTCGTCATTGCATGATGAGTGCAGCTGCGCAAGCTGCGCAAGCTGCCGCTCGGTACGAAAGGTTCCAAAAAGCATCGGCGGCAATTGAGGAGTCACTCCGGCTTGAAAATCGTGGTCAGGACCTCGACATCACTCACCAGCCTCCTCTGGCTCGCTCGACTATAGAGCAGCACCGTTCCGCAAAGCGATGGTTCATGGAATACCTTGAGGTACAAACGCCTCATCTAGATGCGGACCGGTTCTTTTCTCCCAACCATCCACCGCCAGATCGGGTGCTCTTAAAGCAATATGCTATATATATGGCACTGTCTCGCGTGGGCAAAATCGCCGACACGATTTCATTATCAACGCTGATAAATTACATGCGACTTCTCTTCACAGTCTTTAAGATTGACAGAGGCCGTTCGTTGGATCGTGATCTCCGGAATGATGTTTACGCCTATATCAACAGTGATCTGGTCACTGAGTATAACCTTTCACGGGAGAAGTGGAAGAAGCCAGTGGCGCACTCGGAAGACTTGAGCTACCTACTTAACATCCTATACACACCGCAGTTTGTAGGTACCCTTCTAAATATGAGGCAGTTGCTCAATATCACCATTTTCCTCAACCTATTGGTTGATAGCGGAGGGAGAGGAGGAGATATTGCATGGGATCGGATGACGCCGGTGGGAACATGTCTGTTGTGGGGCGATGTCAAGTTGTACGCCTTCTGGGACTCTGAAATCGACGCCGTCGATTTCCGCGCAAATATTACATTTCGATGGTTGAAGGGCATGAAGCTTGACCCTAGCCAATATAAAACGGTACCCTTTTCGCTCTTTCGGACGTCCATGGTGCGCGAGGATGCACTGCGCTTGATTCTGATCATGGCATTGATGGACGGCGTCCTTGCGAATGGGATTGAGACTTGGGCAGACTTGATGAACGTCCCCTCCTCTCCCAATGGCACTCTAATTCCGCTGAAACCGAGTTTCTTAGAGTTGCCTCTTCTACGGAAAGTTAACAGCTCCACGTACGCTCTGACGCGAGATGCAGAGCAGTTGCGGGACATGCAAGCTGTGACAAAACGTTTGGGACGGGCAGGAGGACTTGAGGATCGTCTCACGGTGTATTGCCTTCGCCGCGGAGTTGCTTACACGCTGGCTACCAAGACATCGGCCGATAACCGACGCTTCCTGATGGGCCATAAAACAGCGAGCAGAATCTACTCAGAGTACGCGTCTAAAGTGGCTACCGTGGATCTGGCTTCACTCTACCGCAACCTAGAGCCTCGTCCGGTGCTCCAAATGTCATCGATGCTTCTAAACTCTGATGTGCGAGCCCCTCAAGCCATCAGCATGGAAGGCCGTGCCCAAGCCATGCTTGACCCCGATTATCTTGTGCGCAAGTCGAAATACCTCGCTCTGCGTAAAGATCTCATCGCAAAACACGGCGCGTTGGCTGCTGCGGCGCGCAGCACCGATGCAAAATATCGAGAGTTCAACTTGGCCTATGGCAAACAGGCCCAAGCGCTCTGTCGAGCGGAAATGAGAATCTACCGACAGGAGTATGCTGACTTCTTTCGCACCAAGAATCTGGGAGATGCTTCTTCCTCACGAGAATCGGCAGCGCCGATTTCATCGCTCAGCGACGATGTTAACGGTTCCAATGAGGTGACCGCAGCCTCTCCGCCAGCATTGGAAGACATCCCATGTCTTTCCCCAACGGCATTGACTATAGACGATAGCGTGCTGAGCGATACCGGAGGCGATGACCTAGACTTGATCGACCCGACTCTTTTACGAATGGATGGTGGGCGCCTACAACTTGGTGACGAAGAGGATCTCGTAGAAATTACACTGGGTGGTGAAGAAACAGAGGTTGAAAGCACCACCGCAGCAATCTCAACAATCGACGGCCTCGATTCTGACGCACCTTCATCCGTCCGATTGCATGGGATTAGTCGCCGCGACCGAGAGTTGATTGCTGCGTACAATAACAAGCATGGCGGCACTGTTCACCAAGATTCCGAAGAAACCCCAACCACTGTACCCAGGGAGAACTATGGCGCCAACAGAGATTACGTGGATCCCACCCTGTATGCAGAAATGTTTGGCGTTGTAGAGTCGGGCGCAAGTGAGGGCGAGCTGGCAGAAATACTCGGGCGGCTTTTCTCTATCCTTCATACGATCGATCGCTTCTACCCGGGTCAAGAGCCTCTTCCAGGGACATACTGCTGCCGGTGGTGTGGCAAAGCGCTCGATAAAGTACCTCACGCTGCTCGCCATGGTCTCCATTGTGCAGAAATGGACGCTACCGATCAGGCGCGCAAGCTATATGACTCGCTCTTTCCCTTCGATCGACCTTGCACCTTTACAAATGTCCGGAAGCGCAATGGCATTCTTGTTCTCGAAGAGTGCGGAAAGGTTTTTTCGGATCGACGGGGATTTGGGGATCATGCCCGGACCCACGTCCTTGGGAACAATCAAAAGGTCCGTGACGAGTCAGGAGAATTGGTTCCAACCTGTTTCCACCCACCTTGTGCGATAGTTCCACCACCTGGCAGCGGTCGACGCCGCACTGGGATAATGTTCAGCTCGGCTGAAGAGCGCCTCATCCACCAACGCGATCAGCACCAAATTGTCCTTACTGTGTCGCCGACTCCCATATTTTGCGAGTTCTGCTACGAGTGGGTTCTTCCTCAGGAGAAAGATGCTCATTTTGAACTACATACCGATGAGGCGGCTCTCATTGTAAAGAACCATGGGTTTGCCGGGATTGTTGGACTTGGTCGATGTCTCCGACCCCGCTTGTGTACCTTCTGTTATCATGACGAAAGTCTCGCCGCGTCTCAACGCCTCAATACGTACAGCAGTGGAAGGTCAGCTTGGGAAGGGCATATTGAGATTCATGTCCGAGCCATAACCCAGCCGGTTCCATGTCCAGCGTATCCAAGCCACTGCACGATGTCCGAGTTGCTGGATTCTACGCAGATGAGACATCACCTTGCATGTGTCCACGCAATTTTTATCAAAGAGGAGGCGCCAAAAAGGAAGAGTCGAGCGAAGTCGGATTCGGCGAAGAAATCGAAGGCCTCGAAAATCAGCGAGGTGGAGGACAGTGAGAACGAGTAGATTGGAAGCCGCCCAATCTACCTCTGGGCAGCGGGACGGGAGCAGGGAGCTCGTCTGGCGCGGGGAGAGAGAGAGAGTTCTGAAGTTTGTAACCCCAATGGACGCTACCCATTCGTACGCCAACGGGCAATGACGTGCTCACATATGGACGGTAGTCATTGGGTTGGCATTCATATCTACTTCGAGAGAATGACTCATTGATCAAAACGGATTTGAGTCTCGCAATATTGCTACATTGCTACACTACTGTTCTAATAACGGTAATTGGGAAGCATTACTACATGTGATAAAAATCAATCGTAGCATTTTACACGTATCAGGAACCTATATAGAAATATAATAAAAGAGAACTTCTGTCATGATAACTCAAAGTCGGAGGCTTGACGCTATGTACAGTAGGTAGGTAGGTCCTCTTTATCGGTGACATGGTCGCTGGGCACCCTGGCTGTTAGGTACGTTGGCGGGAGATTGATCACGCCGGCTAGAGAATTAGTTTCGGATGCCGGGCTAATGTAACCCCGATGGGGTATTTAAGTAGGGCTTCGGCCACTGAGAGCAATGGCATGCCTTTCACACTTCACAAAACTTCCCATTGGGGTAACAAAATGGTAGCAACACCACTAGAAATCGAGGAGACCCACCAGGACTAGGGACCTCACCACCGTCGTCATACGGACCAAGTTCATTCAAGACCGTCCAACTATTCCATTGACCACCTCGGCTAATCTTCCCTTTGAAATTCCCGTTGGGGAGTCTAGCGAGACAAATCAATTGCGTTACGATCTAATACCATCATACCCTACTAATTTGGATTTTTTTTTCTCTTTCCCTTCCTCCACCTACTACGTCTAACGGGGACCCTAAGAGAACTGATGTCCTCCCTTAATACTCAGTTGCCACAGCTTGCCCGCTCTCTTATCGCTTTCATCGAAGGAGGCGTATCCAAGCGCTATGTTGTACCACTCTAAGATCATAACCGATTAATAACTACAAATCCAGCTCCACTAGACTCTGCCCCAATGAGATTGTCTATGGCTTCACCCCAAACTTTGTATTTGACCTGGTTCAATTAGCTCCAACGGTTTACCCAGTAGTGTCGCGCATTGAAGCCTCCGATGCCATTGACTTCGCTACGATAGCTGCCAAATTTCATTATAACAGGAAGCACGCGCCAGTGTTTCTTAAGGTCAGTGACTAGGCGTGCATACGCCTCCACAAAGGCTACAAGCTCCTATTAAAACCCTCTCCAAAATTTGGACAGCAATATACAGGGCTTTTCCAAATTATCTAACGAGTTAGTCGTCTAGCGTACAAACTAGACATCCCACTCTACTAGGACATTCGCAATGTGTTCACAATCGCCCAACTAGAACCTTCCCTAGCACCTAGAGCTGACCTATTATTCAATAGACCATATAATGAGCGTCCCGCCGGTGAGGAGATTAATAGTGAACAAGAATGGGAGATTGAACGGATTATTGGTCGCCGGGAAATCAAGAGAGGACGAGGAAAAGCCATTGAGTACCTCATCCGGTAGAAGGGATACGGACCTAAGGACGATATGTGGCGAAATGTCACATACCTTAGGCACGCGAAGGAAATTGTGGAGGAATATGACTAGGCTATAGCAGAGCTGCGAGATCATGCGGCTCTAGCAGCTTGGAGGCAACTACATAATTTATTTTCTGCGCGCTGCAGATATTAATATTTTCAGATTCGCTTCTCCATCCTCTCAACAACATCACAACAACAACATCACAGAATCTTTTGCACCTGTGCGCAAGCACTTTTGGGTGCGTTTTAGGGCATTTCCATTGTCTAAAAGACTTCAATATCTCATTTTTCACTACTGTCATCAGTGTTTGAGAGCATTCTAGCAAATCACACGATCAGCCATTATCATCTGCAATAGCGCATGTACGGTCTCACCCTCACCATATGCAACCAAACCAGCGTCTCCTCGATCTACTCCAGGAGATTGTAAAGCCAAACTTCAACCGTAACATAGACAACTCACTTTCACCTTTTACAGGTGATTCCCCAACGGAAGATTACCCAGCCACTCCAAGCGCGCAAACAAAAATAGCCAAGATGGTTCCAAACCCATGGAAAGACTGGATGGAGGTAATCCGCCTAAGTCAACGGGATGAGTTGGAACCTATGGAACCTAACGAGGATGGCATATACAGTAGCGGTGATGCACATAGTTTATGGTGGGAGGATTTCCTACTCTTTGACCCCGATGTACTTCCCACAACCCTCGATGGAATTCCCAAATACTGTTTTCTGTCGGACCGCATGGCTGTGCAAGTATTTCTCATAGGGGTACCAGCGGAGCTCAGACACAAGTATTGGCCAGGAGACTTCAACTCGTCGGGCAATGTTGTGCAGTCAGAAAGTCTGAAGCGCGGTGCGAGAAGGCACTGGGGCCATCCGGCTCTCACACCGGACGGGCTGCTGATCGCGGATAACGCATATCAATTCAAGGGAACCCTTGATGATCCCGAAGAAGGGCTCCGATACATAGTCCATAAGTTCCAATCTCCTCAGGACATCAAGGATGGTGGAACCCAACCAAAGATTGTCTTAGACGTCGAAGATTATCCTGACATCCAAACCGTTAGCATCACTAAGCCCACCAAACCCAAGATCGGCAATTTAGGGAACACTGAACTAAAGAAGACACCCAAGAACACAGTGAAGACAATGAACTCCAGTGGAACGTCAAAGAAACGAAAAACAAACGATGAGGATAAAGTAACAACATCGGATAAAGGATCATCTTCGACCCCACAGAAAGGAGCACCAGACAGGGGCCCGCCAAGCAGAGCTCGGTTTCTACAAACCCCCACCAATGCGTTACCAAACCCAATAAAGGATGGGAATGTCAAGGAGGTTGCACGGCTTGAAACAAAAATTGCTGAGCAAGAAAAGACGATCCAACGACTTCGCCAACAACGAGATTGGGCTCTCCATGGCTACGCAGAACTCAACATGTTATTCACCGACGCCACTGACCTAGCACTGAGCTACGCCAACCGGGAGCATACAACGGACACTCCTAATGAATTTACACAGATCCGGCAGATTCGAGAATTTGAATTCGATATCGCCCAAGGCCAATATAATTCCAACAAAAACCTTTACGAAGCAGTTTGGGGTCAGATGATGGCAAAAAAAGGAGAGGACTTCGGTAAAATCATCCCACCAGATAATGTCAACGACCTCGATCCTAGCGAGTTATTCACCGTAGCTAGGGGCCCCAAGCATACCTGGATTCGAGAGAATGGAAGGAATGCATATTTGGCACCAAGTTTTCAAACTCTTACCCGTAAACTGCTAAAACAACAGCCCCACTCCCGTTACGAACAGGCAGAACAGGATGAGAGTGATGACTGCGTTTCCGATGGGCTCTCAAAAAAGGAACAAGAGGAGTTGGCCAAAGTCATTGAGGAGAAGAAGCGTGCGATCAGGGAGGAACGTCGTGCGGCGAAGAAAGCTAGAACTAAGTGAATACTTCGTAGTTAGTTGTGATTAGTCACCGGGTCGGCGACATTTTTTAGGGAGGGCACTTTGTTACGCGATGAGCTAGGCTTAACGGGCCGAATAACTCCGACAGGAGTATTTAGTTAGGCCTATGGCTAGAAAGAATAGAAACAACTTCTACAGACCACATGAAATCCTAGTAAGGTAACAAAAAACGTCCCAATGGGGTGACACACTCAACTTAATGCAACTAATTTTCTTTGCTGGGATTACAGGTCAGTATGCTACGTGGAATTGGTATTTTTATATTGGAACCATACTCACAGCAGCAACGGCTGTTGTGGCATATCTTACTATTCCCTCCGACATACAGGAGAAGAAAAACGCACCAGTCAAAGTTGAGATGGATTGGCTTGGTGCCATTCTTACTGTCATCGGACTTATTCTCTTCACATTCGCCATAATCGACTCTTCTCACGCTCCCGGCCGATGGAATAATCCATACATCTATACGCTACTTATAACTGGTTCTCTAGTCCTATTTGCTGCAGCCTATGTCGAAGTTTATGTCGCTCCTCAACCTCTACTTCCAGCTTCTCTCTTCAAGATTCCAAGCATGCCAGCCCTCATGATTGCTCTCTTCCTCACATACGGATCTCTCGGAATATTTCTTCTTTATGCCACCTTCTACGCAGAATCTGTTATGGGGGCAACCCCACTTCAAGTGGTAGCTTGGTACACGCCGATGGCATTAGGTGGATGTATGATCAGTACATTTGGAGGCTTCGTTCTCCATCTTGTTCCTGGGACCATCCTCGTCATTATCGCTGGCACAAGTTGGATCATCGCTCCTCTGTTGTTTGCAATCGCGCCCCAGGGTGCAAACTATTGGGCTTACGTCTTTCCATCCATGATCTGCGCAACTATCGGTGTAGACATCACCTTTAATGTTAGCAATATTTTTGTAACCCAGTCGCTTCCTAAACATCAGCAAGGGTTAGCCGGCTCTGTCATCATGATCTTACTTCATCTTGGCATAGCAATCTCTCTTGGATTTGCAGATATTCTGAACACTTATACAGTGGACAGACTTGGCACAAAAAAAAGCTACCAGGTGGTCTTCTGGTTTGAAGTGGCTTGCGCAGCAGTTGCACTGATCATACTGGTAGGCTTCGTCAAGATTAAGAAGGCTGAGAGCGAGATGACTGTCGAAGAGAGGAATGAGATGGAGGCCGCGGCGGCGGCTGCTATAGATGCAGCGGTGGAGGAGAGGAAAGATGATGAAAGGCCTGATACAGCTAGATGATAGTCCGTCCATATGTCTTTCCAGATTTCTTCGAATCTTTGATACTTACTCACTCACAGCTTTGCAATTATACGTTGTTTTTAGATAACCGTTGATCTTTGTTTATATAGAGGGTCCTGATACCCGACTTGTACAATGCTATGTCACGACAGTTCTGCTAGTTTAGTTTAGTTTTTTTTTTAATTGGGGTAACTCACTTGATTGGGGTGCCTAATAACGGTGATCGTGAAGCATTACTATATGTGACAAAAATCAATCGCAGCATTGTACACGTATCAGGAACCTATATAGAATAAAAGACAACTTCTATCATGATACCTCAAAGCTAGAGGCTTGACGTTATGTAGGTAGGTAGGTACCTACCTAGGTACTCTTTATCGGTCACATGGTCGCTTGGCACCCTGGCACTCAACTTGATGCAACTGCCTTATATAAAACCTCTTGACAACATCAATCCCTTCAGGTGAAATGCTCAAAATGCTCAACCCCCGAAGAAGCACACCATATGCCGAAGCTTTCTAGAACCAGCTATGGTACGAGGGTCCATATCCGCCGGCTCGCCAGAGCGACCAGAAGAGCCTGCAGATCAGGAACAGAACAAAAATTGAACGAACACATGAACATCCCTTTTCAGAAACGGAAGCAGCTTCGCCGCGACTTATCAGCTAGCAGAAAGTCAATTTAGGCATACAAGGCAGATTCCTCCACGATTTACAAACTATCTGGTGACGAGGATATACAGTAAAAATGCTACGTTGATCTACCGGTCTGAATTGATTGGTGGCCACGGAAGTCGCGCCGGAAACCCCTTGAGCTAGGTTGGAAAGGTACCAAGTAAATTTAGAAGAAATACCATCAATCAATCCTTGACCTTGTTTTTAAGATATTCCACCAAAAACTTTAAGACGCGATCCAGTTTGCCTGGGGTTCATCCGAATTGTGCGTTCAGTACGGGGGTGGGGATTTAATATCAGACAGACTTTTCACTTAAGCCTTTCATATACCACCGCTATGGAATAGCTAGAAAACAATTCCACGAACGAGATGCGGTCTCGTTTGCAGCAGGAGAGGCGAGTGCGTTTCCTTCTTATATCGTGACAAAACACGCTTTATGAAATTCTTGGGATATCCACATTTTCTGCCTGTGAATAACGATAGTTGAATTCCCTTTTATATCTATTTTTGCTGCTCATCTGACAATATGAGACCTTCTACCTTTTTGTCTGTTGCGAGCACTGTCGCAGTGGCATCAGCACAAGCTGGGGCTTATGCACAATGTAGGTTCTCTCTGGCGTCTTTGAGAGAATATCACTGATGTAGAAGTTAGGTGGTGGAATTTCCTGGACTGGAGCAACTACCTGTGTTAGCGGATACTACTGCTATTATTCAAATCCATACTACTCCCAATGTGTTCCGGGTACCGCTAGTTCCTCAACTGCTACGACCTCCACAAGTACGGCAGCATCACCCACAGGCACTACCAGCATTTCTGGCTTTGCAAAGGTCTCGGGGAGCGTCTTTACTATTAACGGAAAGGAAACATATTTTGCTGGAACAAATTCTTACTGGATTGGATTCCTTACTAATAATAATGATGTTGACCTTGTCATGTCTCATCTTGCAGCCGTATGTTTTCCAGTATTCCTCCTTGTGAAACCTTGCTGATGTTTTGTAGACTGGTCTCAAAGTCCTGAGGGTTTGGGGATTCAACGATGTTACTTCCACCCCAGGTTCTGGTACAGTCTGGTTCCAGTCATTTGTCTCTGGTGCTTCTCCAGTCATCAACACTGGAACCAATGGTCTTCAACGCCTTGATTATGTAGTCGCATCGGCCGAAGCACATGGCATCAGCTTAATCATTAACTTCGTGAACAACTGGACGGACTATGGGGGGATGGCTGCTTACATTTCCTACTATGGTCTTTCTACCTCTGATGCATCGGCTTGGTACAATTCGGCCGCAGCTCAGACACAGTACCAAGCATATATCGCAGCAGTTGTTGCGCGTTACAAGAATTCTACCGCAGTCTTCTCCTGGGAACTTGCCAACGAGCCCCGCTGCACGGGCTGTGCCACGTCTGTCATAACTAACTGGGCGACCAAAACATCTGCGTACATCAAGTCACTCGACCCGAATCACATGGTTACGATAGGTGATGAAGGTTTTGGACTTGATGGTGGAAGTGATACCAGCTACCCGTTTACGACTGGCCCAGGTTTGAATTTTACTGCTAACCTTGCCATTTCCACCATTGACTTTGGAACCTACCATTTGTACCCCGGATCCTGGGGAGAAGTTGATTCGTGGGGACCAAGTTGGATCACAGCACACGCCACAGCTGCTGCAAAGATTGGCAAGCCAGTCATCGCTGAGGAGTATGGCTCTACTACTCATGCTGATGAAGCATCATGGCAAGCTACTATTCTGTCTACACAAACGGCTGGTGACTTGTACTGGCAATATGGAGACACATTGTCGACTGGTGCGACGAATGATGATGGGTATGCTATCTATTATGGCTCAGCTGAGTACACTACTTTGGTGAGTTCTTCCTTCACCTTGAGATGCATGATTCTTTGTGTTAAAGGTTTGAGCTAATTGTGTATCAGGTCACTAATCACGCCGCGGCGATGAATGCAAAAGCTGTTTCGTAAACGATTCTCATGCACTTCTTAGGCTCGGTTATGGGCCTAGCTTGTCTCTTTCGACCTTCATTATATATATTGTACAGAAAGCAGACGTACATACCAGACCGCGCGTTGATCCTTGACAATCCCGTCTCTTACGGTTAATGAGGGCGATACGGGAGAATTAGCAGTTCTATATTTATAGACATTTTCTTGTTGGCCAATGCGGTTGACAAAAAATTGGGACGAAGTACAACACGTTGTAGGAGGCCTACTATAATATATAAGTGTCAGAGAAGGAGTAGGGATATGCCGTCCTATCATCTTGAACAAAAACTTTCGAGTGCCTTTCTTAATTTTCTTTTCTTCACCACAGGCTCGAAACTCAAGTATGAAAGAGGTTGTGCTAAGAAGGTTCGCTTGAACTCGCTTCGGCGTCTCTTAGGTGTGCTACTGCACATGAATATTTCTTGACGACAGCACTTTAGCCAACTATATCGTTTGTTTAAGAACACCTGTACCTCCTTAGCAGTATACGCACTTTGTTGTGTTCTCTACCTGCAATTCTCAGTCAGGTCACTCGCAGCCTCGGCTTCGGCTTCTTTAGTCTGGTGCAAATATATTCGCTATTCACATCAAATCCAGTGCCAAAGCTAAAGAGAGGTTGGGGTTGAATTCTAACATACAACGAGGCCAACCTAAGTGTCATTTGTCATACACCTTAGGGAATTCATCAAGCCTGTCAAACTGCCATGGATAATGTGACATCTGTCGATGGGATTAACGGAACTAATGGGATATCTTTCTAGATCCTAGAACTTCTCCTGGCACCTCATCGAGTAATATAACACCAAAGCCCGTCTCTGTAGCCACACAATCGACGGCAAAGACAATACCAACCTAGACTTCTAACTCAGCATTTGAGTCTGATTCACAAATCATCAGCCTGTACGTCGAGCATCTACACTGCGACATGTAGTATAGATACAAGCAGACCTTGTAAGGTGACTGAGGGATTCTGAGAGACGTACTAGATGCCGTGGATTGAAGCCACTATCCTGCGATGTAACATAAAAGTCCAAAAGGGATGGAATTGATGCAAAAAGGTAGATAAGCGCATGGAAGCTATATTTTTCATACTGTTACATGCACGAAGTTTACGAACCACATAAGATTACATTCGGCATAATCGGTAAGTAGGAGATTAGGGACGAGGAGATATGGAGATATGGAGAAGGAATGTATATCACTAGCATCACCTGTGCGTAATCATATACATACGCCACTGATTGCAAGCTCCCTTTATAATTTACTAGAAAATCAAGATAAAACCCCCCAGACAACCGTCTAATTCAAGACTAGACCAACTGTCGAGCTAATAAAGTGGACTGTTGGTTTAAAAGACAGGGTTAAAATATCGGGGCTAAGGCCCGAAATATAGGGGGGAAACCCTGTATAAAGGCCCACAAAAAGCTAGAAAGCTGGCCGTTCCAGCTTCCTGTAAAATAGGCTAGACGGCGGTCTAAAAACGCTGCTAGAATACTGGAGGTAGTTTATTTGGCTTCCCTGGCTTCTCATAGACTATTGTCGTCGTTGCTCTAAGCGAGTAACAGATGAGAAATGGCTACATAAGCGCGTGGGACAGTTGACCATCAACTGCATCTTTTGAATGCCAATTTTCAAGTCACGAGATTTCGAGCTGTATTCGCGAGATTAGTTGGATGAGATTGCAAAAGATTAAGGTCCGAATGTTTGAATATCTTCTGTTTATAGATCTATATATTTCTTCGGCGTTAGGCCCATCGCTTCTTTTTTGACTCCACACATCTGCCTGGTCACGATTCCATTATGACCCACGCTCCATACCAACTAGTATGCTCCAGGACTAATAGACAAGGCTCCCCCATCTATAACTAGGATGTTGCCGTTCACGAAGCCTCCTGCTCTACTAGCCAAGAAAAGAACAGCACCCGCAATATCCTAACATATTTAGTAACTTCGTAACAAACCTAAGGGCATCAGAAACTTACCTCAGCATTTCCCGTCCTAGTCGCCGGGATATTCTGTTTGGGAAGGCTACCGGGGATGCTCCAATCCGCTCCTTGCGATGCATACTTTACGACAGAGTCAATACAGAAATTCATCTCCATATATCATTGCAGTCCTTACCTCTGTCAGCTCCGTAATGAAAAACCCAGGTGCAATGGAATTGGCCCGAATCCCATAGGTTGCGAAACTTGTAGATATCATCTTGGTCAAGTGAATCAGGCCAGCCTTACTACTCGCGTATATATGGTTCACGTTCTCTGCGCGGCTCAAACCGGCTAGACTTGAAGTGGTAATGAATTGAGATTGGTTGTAGCCTTTGCTGCCTATACTATCAGGATGCTTGTTGCCTGCATCGAGTAGGTCGACGAAAGCGAGGAAGGTGTAAAATGCACCGAGGATGTTGGTGTCGAGGGTCTTGATGTTGTCACTGCGCGTCATGTCCCAGAGCTGGCATTTAATCTCGTCGAGCGGAGTGGATGCTGGTCGTGGTTCAATTGCTGTTGCAGGTCCAGTAACTCCTGAGTTGGCTATTAGGATGTTGATATAAGGAGTCTGAGCTTTGATTGAATTCATCGCTGCTTCAAGAGACTCCTTGGATGAGACTATTCGTGACCTTTGAGTAAGCAGTGTTTCTATATGTAGAGTGAAGAAAAGAATATTTTAAAATCGTGAGACGTGCAATGGGAGTATAGAAATAAGTTAATACACACCGTCGCACACCACTGGTATGATTTTGCCGTTGGACTTTGCTAACCATTAGACATTGGCTCCTAAGTAAGCGCAAGAAACGCGAGGGTAGACATACTGCTGTCTTAGCCACATTCTCAAGGGACTTTTGTCTTCGACCAAGGATGAACACTTTGGATGCGCCATTGGTGACCAAAGCTTGTGCCATACTTGCACCGAGTCCTGAGCCTCCTCCAGTTATGACGGCGACCAACCCTTTGACAGAGAAGAGAGCATTGGCGCTGAGAGATTCCATTATGTCGAGATGAGGATGAAAAGATGCAATAGTAAAGATTTCAATACGATCAGTTGTTAGTTAACTAGTTTGTTGGAGACTTGATTAAGTTGTGATGAAGTATAAGAAACAATACCTCAAAAGGTCCATGGTCTGTCTATATATGCTTTCTTTTCCATCTCAGGTCTATCATAATTACAAATATCATGTTCATAAATATCGAAGACGACGGGAATCTACGGCCGAAATCCGTCACCGTTTCATAGGATTATAGGGTTTATAATCCGGACTTCACAACATGTCCCCCACTTCGACTAAGTTCGGTACTCCTATGAAGCAAAGTTTCGGGGCTATTTAGAAATAGCTCCGGGCTCCTAGTTATACTGCCAAACAATCTGCTGCAGGCCACCCGTGCACTGAAATGCTTGGCAATCCTGCTTTAAGACCATTTCATAATATTTTGTACAGCCTCTCAATACATCAATCACCCATTCCCCTAATTTTTCCCCTAAAAGAAGCCCTTGTGTCTACTATATTTCTTAGAAATAGAGCCCCGAACTATCTGACCCATCTTGCATTAAAAACGAGGCTTAATACAATCCTTATTATATAGCTCTAATTCCCCAATCCTCCTAGTTATATAAGTCTTTCTATGTCTCCTAGGCTGTGCCCAAGTCTTATCAGTCCAGAGGACCTTATCCCATTGCTTATCGGTCCAAATAGGTACTCTTAAGCCTAATTAAGCCTAGCCTTCTTATATTCCTCCGCAAGGGAGGTTTTTCTGCGAGCAATTCGTTGAACGAATCCTTCTCTTTTAAAGGCCTGTCGAATTGCCTTCTTACCATCCTAGCCTAGTGTAGCTAGTATCTCTAGCTAAGGAACAAGTCAATTTCCCTTTGAGGCTGTTGCCCATTCAATAAGGCGCATTCGTTGAGTAGGAACGCTCCGTATCTGGTCCATGATAGTCAGCAATAGTTACAGCATTCCAGACATGATATACTCATTGGTTGATCTAGAAGATTCTACGAGAGCGAACGGATGGCCCACAGCAGATTGTTTAGCGATGTACGACGTATGTGGGTCACACTACAATGTTATCTATCAAAGCTCAGAGGCTGCTTTCTCCTTGTTAGAAAAGAGGCCCCTCAAGTCAAGGTCCTACTATTTTGAGACTATGTCTTTTCATACTAAGTTTCCTTCGTATCAATTCTTCAGTACGACATACAGTCAGCTGGGACGACAAATTCATAACTGCTTAACTTATAATTCTCTTGCCCAACCTTGCTAGATTGCCTAAGGGAAGTGAACTATACTAGTCGTGTAAATACCGTAAGCGAGTACTAGAAATAAGTTACAGCGGGCTTAGTAACGAATATAAGATTAATATAGA
>JAJONI010000301.1:0-28437 GCA_022190145.1 Pezicula rhizophila
ATTATTGCTAATATTTTACATATCTCTTATTAGTAATATAAAGATTTCCAGTCGCTATTAAAGGTAAATTTGTACACAGTCTAGCTATTGCCATTCATGTTTCGAAGGATCTGCTAATGCTAGCGAAGGTGTGTACTGTACATATTGTCATTTCGTTGGTGTATATGCCCTTCCTCCCCCAATAATCAGGTCTACCCCAGTGCAGTTTTACTAATGTTGTCCTTATTACAATCTAGGTTCCACATCCGTTCTTGACGAAGAATATTTCGTTGGACCTATTCTTAAGGAGGTTTTGCATGACTTGAGAGATCTCCTCGTCTATCTACTTAGATCAGCCTCCAACTCCGCTTTCTCTTCAACCGTAAGATCACTCTTTGCCTTTCCAATGTTCACAAAAGCAATGACCAAAATCATTGCGAATCCCGCGCACCCGACGCCGAACCAGAAAGCTACTTTGTAACTGCCCCTCAGCCCCAAGTCAGCCGTATTTGCAACTGCCAAGTCGGCGAATCCCAGGACAAAGCTGATACCCAAAAAGACGACGCTATTAATAAGGGCGCCGGCAAGACCTTGCCGCTGGGCTGGTAAATTCGTTGTAATATAGACATTGGTAACGCTGTAGGTAATATCCCCTCCTATTGTTGCGCCTAGCATAGCCGGGAATATATAGGCCCAATAATTGGGGTCTTCAGGTATGATTGCAAAGAGCAATACGCTAGCAGTGCATCCTACCCCAGATATGACCAGTAGGACCTTCCCGGGAAGAAGATGCAAGGTAAAACCGCCTAGGATTGCGAGAATAAGGCCACCACCAGCCATCGGAGCAAACCAAGCTGTTGCTAGTAATGGCGACACGCCTAATATACTCTCGATACTGTAAAAGTTAGTAGTGGAATAAAACCGGATTCCATTCGTTGTAGACTTACTAGAAGCTCGCGTAGAAAAGGTATAGACCAAATACCCCGTACGATAAAAACAATGAAATGGCCAAAGGTTTCATAAGTTTGACCGCAAAAAGATCGAAGGGCAGCAAAGGTATTTCTGAAACCCAGCCCTCGACGTAGAAGGCAGCGCAGAGGCAAAGGCTACCAATTATGAACGTCACGTATATGTATGGTGTTGCCCAACCATGAGGAGCGTGAGAGCTGTCAGTCAATGCATAAACCACCAACAGTAGGCCTGGAACGATGGTGAAAGTACCCCACCAGTCCATCTTGACATCACTGACTAAACGGCGACGAGGAATTGTAAAGATAGCCACCAATGTCGTCCCAGACAACATGACTGAACCAGCCCAGAAATACCGCTCCCAGTTTTTGCCACTAAGTCCAGCCAACAGAATCCCGGAGAAGAAGCCTATGGGGGCAAAGGCTCCATACAGACTGAAAATAAGATTCTTCCGCGGTCCTGGCCGATAGGTGCTACCAAGTAGCATTATCCCAGAGGGTAGAAAAGCAGCTGGCCCAAGGCCTTGCAATGCGCGACAGATATTGAGCATTATAAAGTTCTGGCTGAAGCCAGCAATCAGTGACCAGGCCAAGAACCACACCAACCCGCCCACGAAGATCTCGTAACTCCCATATATTTCGGCGAAGCGACTGAATGGTAAGAGAAAAGCCCCGGTGACTAGCGAGAAGACACTGGCAGGCCAAGTTTGGGATTCGACTGGTATTTTGAGTGCGATGGACAGAGTAGGAAGAATTATATTGAATCCACTGATGAAATATTCCTACAGAGGTCAGTTGTAACAATTCTATCTTACTAGGAACGGAACTAGGGAGGACTAACTGCCATAAACAGGGAGGTCAGCAGGGAGAAGCCGAACCCAAGTTCGGCGATTACCGACTTGAATATCTCAGGACGCTTCCTTCCAAGTTTTTTGATATCTGCGTGAGTCAAAGGCGAATTCATGGTGTAGTAGTAAGTGTGGGCTAAGGTTATCAAAGCACTTGGACGCTTCGACTTTCTTTCATCAGATTGAGAGGAGATAGATGTATTAGAGTAATGAGAAACGACCCAAGATTCAAAGTCTTACATTCAACTACTTATATCCACGAAGCGGTCAACATAGAGCAAAGATTCATTCCTTAGCATCAAAACTACAGTGTTGTTGATTGGGGGGACTCAACATGAACCAAGCCTAAGCCGTATTAGGAAGCCAAGATACAGCTGCAGTTGAAATCGCGAATTGATTGGAACACCTGCCAACCATCTTTATCGTAGAGGCAAGTACTTGGAGGCTTCCAGCATAATTTTGGACAGTCCACGATTTCTTGTGCTATGAGCAGGACATGAACGAGATATTAGAAACTTTGTCTCCGAATCTGTCTCCTGAACTCCGCTGGCTGAAGGCAAGCAAAAGTATTATCAAAGAGTACTTAGCTTAAATTATCTCCAGGCTTGAAAATGAAATGATTGAAAATTATTGTACTTGTCTGTTTCCAGTTCAAATAAAATCTACAATCTAATATAATGCAAAGCAATATTAAGGTCTTATCACAAAAGGATCCCTTCATGCAACGAAGACATCAGTACCCAAATTCTTAACCTCTTGGATCCAATTTCGCCTATTCCGCGGCTCATGCGGAGAAAACAGATCTCTTTCCCTCCAGATAGTTTCAAGGGCCTCAATAGCACTTAAAGTGCAGTTCCAGGGCAAGAAAGTGTATATCTGCTTCAGACGCGTTATGACCCAAGCTCGCTGTCCTACATGGTTGGTTTCTGCACCCGCGACAAAACAGGGCCATGCAGTTGATTTGAACACGCCACTCCCTGGACAGATATGTGACAAGTGGCAAATAATAGCCGTCACCAATTCATTCCGATCTGCGCTGGAAAATTTCTCCGGGTGGCTGAAGGGAAGCATGCTAGAGATATAAAGCGATGCTGCTGCCTTGTGTGCAAAAGCTATTTGCACACGCTGATCGAGATCATTGCGTAGTGAGACAAGCTGTAGTGCCGACGCCCATCTGAATGGATCGAAAGACTGAGTCGATCTCAAGATGGCGATTATTTTCTCCTCTTCCGCATCGGTTGGGCCAAGATGAGGAAGAGCCTTTTCCGACAGCTGGGATGCAGCGAGGATAAGCTTCAAAAGATGCGCAGGACACGATAAAAAATGATTTTCTTCCGCAATTTGCAACATCAAATCAAGATCGAAACTATCCGGATCGCTATAAATCGAGGGACCTTGAGATTTGGAGCATGAGAGTGTTGATCCAATTATATCAAGACTTTGGCTTTCAGATTAGCGACCAATAATCCTTACAGGCTCGTAGATGAGCGATTCGGGGGTGCCTTACATTAAGTAGTCAGATACTAGCCATTGTCTGATGATGGATCCCAAAGAAAACTTAGACATAGTGTTATCGGCAACGGAAGACTTTAAATAGAAAATCAATGTTTTCGCGCCTTCGAGATGGACCTTCCAAGTATTTTTACCTGAGTCCATGAGTTCGAAATAGACAAACAGTAACACCGACATCAAGACAATATCAATATCTAACATCATAACATTTGATAGAGCTCCACGAAGCAGATGAAGAGCTCTGTGTCTCGCGAGTAGAGCGTCATGGAATGGCTTGACTGGCCGAGTACTTGGAGGGGAGAGGTTGTGTAAATGATATGCTGAAGCTGCTACGATGATGTTGAGTAATAGCGGATGTTGTACTGAATACTTTAGTACATGACGAAGTGGGTTGAGCTCAGGAACGTCGTACAACACGAGGTCTTGGCAGAAGCGGGACTCGAAATGGGAGAGATAATATCTGGTGCTGTGGCTAAGATCTTGGTGTAGGGGATCGGACATTGATAACAGCAGTGGAGAGAAGCGAGTGGCTTGGATCCCAGAAGGACCAGTCCAGGCAGTGACAGTATGTGAGGTTGAGAAGGCACGTCGTTGTGCATCATCATCTAAGCGTTCGCTTGCTGCTATGGTAGAACTGTCCGCTGCAATATTTCTGTCGCTACTACTTGGCTGTGGTGGTTGATCGAAAGACTTCCCCATCATTTTCCCTCGGCTAGCCAACCCTTGGTTCCATAGAAACAGCTTTCCATACCCCAGGCATTCCAAACCAGACAATAAACATCTCCGACATTGTGGCAAGGATAAATCACACTTAACTCGTCGGCGTCGACAGGTATGGCATGGCTTCTGTGACATGTTGAAGTTCGGTCGAAAGACTCGGATGGGGAAATGTAAAGAAAGATCTTTCCGCCCGCATAATGGTCATGAACATGAATGCTGACTGACTAATGAAAGTAACGTTAATTTAGTCTGCTTGCGCCTTGGCTTCCTTTTTAGACTTAGCGGCATCTAGTTCACCGTGCATTAGCTCGCTAAGAAGAGCATTATATAACTTACCTGTATTATATGAAGATTAAATATAATCTTCATATTCTTTTGCTATTTATTTATTCCCTGTAGCTGTCTGGTTGTCTTATCGAATGTCCTAATTAGAAATATTCGTAATTTTACAGCTAATTTAACCTCAACAAGCTATAAGTTAGTATAAATAATCCTTTGGTGCTATACTATCCCGGCAGCGCTACTTACTACGACCGCTGCGTTCCTCACATCATCATGGCCTTCTTCTATATTTGTCTTATAGATATTTGATAGACAGTACCGTCCCCTAGAGGAATCCACTCCTTGTATGTTCACCTGTGGAAGGCGAGAGTAAGCACTCTACCATACCTCTCATATCCAACTTCAGCAGTAACAAGTTCCATCCCAGTGCCCAATATCACGATTCATTGCGTGCGCCATGCGCAAGGCTTTGTAAGTCGCCTGCTCCCGAAAAGGATGAGAAAAAGACTTACGAACAGCACTCACAGCACAATCGGAATGTAGCCGATTACGCGATCCCCGACCCCGATTTGACTCCTCTAGGAATAGAACAATGCGCTACATTGAAGAAAAACTTCCCATACCACTCTCAGATCACCCACCTTATCGCGTCTCCCATGCGTCGCACGCTGTATACATGTCTTCTCGGCTTCTCTCGTCCAGACTTTCCGACAGCTTCAATGGCAGTCATTGCGGTTCCCGAGCTTCAAGAGACGTCCGCCCTACCATGCGATACAGGCTCTTCGCCAGCCCTTCTTGAAACCGAATTCTCAAGGGGAAAATGGGCTGGACGGGTAGATTTCGGGCTGGTGAGTGATGGATGGAACAACAAGGGTGCCCAGACACCCTGGGCGCCAGATCCGTCGAAGATTGAGGCAAGAGCCAAGGCTACGAGACAGTGGTTGAGGCAGTTGGGCAAGAGTAGTGGAGTCGAAGATGTACATATGGTGGTTGTGACGCATGGAACGTGTTTGCACTATCTTACTGAAGACTGGGCTGGCTCTGGCAAGTTTATTGGTAAGTGACAATATAGCACCACACAACTCTTCAACTTGAAAAATGCAGAGCCTAACGAGAATCAAGGCACAGGATGGCGGAATGCTGAATTCAGAAGCTACACATTTTGCTCTGATGACGACGATAATGCTAGCATTGTGGAGATGAAGGAGAGTCGAGAACGCAGGGGCGGAAACGAAATTCTTCTAACCGAAACTGAACAAAAGCAGTTGAGAATGATGGCCGAGGAGACATGGGAAAATAGTGGATTTCATAGTACAATACTAAACTAGCACCAAATTTAAGAGGGGTCCTAAATAGATGCCATATTTTAGCACAACACCGTAGTTTTTTAATAGAAAACAGAGAACTGATTCACTGGAGGTTTGGATATGTTGCGACGAATACGCCTTCCACTAGTTCAACTGATATAGATGAAGAAAGATCCTTCTCGCTATGAAAGAAGAAATAAAAGCGGATTATAGTCTATCGTAGAACTATTGGATGCCTGTTAACAAGCAATCCTCGGATTGAGACCAGGAAGGAAAGTGAAGGGAAGAATGACATTTGATCTCGATTCCTAGCACTTCGATCTTAATACCCTTACGCTTTCGCATCTCCTAGTACTAACTAGCAACATTAGGTCTAAGGGCGATCCGCCTTACAGGATTAGCTAGTAATTAAAGGCACACTATAATAACTTATTTACGCTATTAGAGATTATAAGTAGGTCTAGATCTAGGCTTAGACTTAGGAAGTATATAAGTATAAGCTTTAAAGAGTAAAAGAAAGATATATTAGTTTATTGTAGTATATATATATAGTAGTATATTATTTTATAAGGGGTAGGTAGCTACAAGTGTAAAAGAATGAAGATACTGTTAGTCTATTAGGAGTCGATTTATATCAGGTTTTTAGACCTCCAGCCCGTGCCACGAAGCAGACTAGTGTTTCATCACGTAGTATACCTATTATAGTGTAGGTTATAGTCTTATTGTAGTTGTTGTTCTCTCTCTTTAACAACAACTACAATAAGACCATAACCCACACCACAATAGGCATACTACGTGATGAAACACTAGTCTGCTTCGTGGCACGGGCTAATGAGGAACCAGAAGCACTTGTCGACAATAAACAAGCTATACCATTCGGGTAAGGTCGCACCGAAGCACGGCCTCTGATTGGCCGGCGTGCGCGAGCCCGAATACGAGAACGATGATGATGGGGAATATATTCCAACAGATACAATTTGTATAGGTTTTGCTAACAAAATCTATCCAGGCCTATTTCGCATCCACTGACTAGGAGCGAAACGCAACGTAGAGAGGTTCTAGAACGGATATTGCCGACGATTAATCCATCTGTCTTCCCAAAGCTGCTTTCAACTTTCTAATGTCACACTAGGTTAGCTCAAAAGCCAAACTGGCCAGAGCATAGTTCGTGGCATTTTTAACTCATTTAGCGTCGCCTTTTACCATACCTCTTCCGTTGCAACTTCTTTGGCGCTGGTAGGTAATCGCACGACAGGCATGCTACTATTCTACAAACGGTAGTGTGTAAAGTTTAGGTGGCTTTTAGTGGCTTGGGTGGCTTTTGTGACCCGCAACCAAATTCTCAATAAGCAGTTATTATATCTACTACGTAGAGCTAAGAATTAGTAAGACGATTAGGTTTGTTTTGTTGCGGCCATATTAATCCAAAGCAAATCGCAATTCAAATTAAAACTCCTTCCTGTCCGACAAGTGTTGTCCTAAGTTTCCCTCCTGCCCTTAAGAACAATGGTTTCTATTCTCGGATTCAAGAGAGAAGAGATCATTGGAGTCTTACCCCCTCCGCCTGGAGTCGTTCCGAACTTCGAACATCCTGAGTCTATTGGATATCGCATTATTATTGTGATTGCCATCTTCCTCCCGCTTTCAAGTTTATTTGTTTCTCTTCGGCTCTATACAAGGGGCATTATCGTCCGCTCCATAGGCTCCGATGATTGTGGGCTTCCTTACTAAAATATAACAATGTATTAAGCTAACTAGTTCTAGGTTCAATCATCCTCGCATGGGTATATGCTTTCCGAGAGACTTTAGAAATATAAAGATAGAACAAATACTTATCTCGCATATAGGTCCTTGCAGTAGGTTTTAGTATTTGTTGCATAATTGGCAAGTGGACCGCTATTATATACTTAAATGGTTTTTTGTTAACTAATTATTTTAAAGCGGTCCATTTAGGGCTAGGGGTCCATATGTGGGATGAACCGCTTAAAACATTCAGTCCTCGTTTCTTGAAAGTAAGATACCAACTTATTTTATCAGATTCTAAAACCAAATATAATCCTTATACTTTAGTATTTTCTAATATTTCTATTAGATAGGTATAATCCAGGGAGTCTTCTATGGCCTATCCTTTATGTGTGTCAAGTTATCGATCCTGTTACTCTACCTCCGACTCTCGCCAGAAAGATTATTTAGGATTATGGTATACGCAGTCCTAGTAGTAACGGTTTTATACTCTGTTATTGGATCCTTCGAGTTTTTGTACAGCTGTAGACCAATTGCTAAAAACTGGGATATTACAATCTCTAGTGGATCATGTTTTGACCGTACTAAAATTTATATCATGCACGCCGGTCTATGTGTTGCAACAGATCTTGCAATGCTAGTTATACCAATAGTGTTTGTAAGGAAGTTACAACTACCAACAAAACAGAAAGTGGCATTAGCCGGCCTCTTTATGACTGGGACACTGTAAGCTATTCTTCGTGTTTGCGAACTAATAAAAAGAGCTAATACCTGGAAGCGTTTGCATTTTTAGCATTATTCGGCTAAAGAAAATCTTGAGTGTCATTAATACAGCAGATTATACATGGGTGGCGACTGATATGACGGTATGGACGTAAGTATATTGTTTATATCATTTTGGCCTCGCACACTACCGATTCTTCGGTTCTAATGAGACTTTAGGATTATTGAGGTCAAGGTTGGAATGATTTGCGCATGCCTTCCTAACTTCAGACCATTTCTTCGACGCCATTTCCCAAAGGTGCTTGAGAGCAGTGACCCTACGACCTCCACATCGCATCTAAGCAAGAGGACTAACCACACCCTTCCCGATGCATCAATTGGCGGACACGAACTCGAGCCGTCTGTTCAAAGGATTCCGGAAGAGCAACCATTCTCTAGTAATGCCACAAAACAGTAAACACCAGATCGGCATAGACAATGAGAGCTAGGGAGACATCCTCGGGGATGCGTTTGATAGAGATGTCTCAGGAGGCAGCGAAGCCTCTGTAGCATTCCCAGACCGGAGACTACAGTCAAAGCAAACTAGTTTTCTATCAGGCAACTCTGATGTTGCGCCGATTTCGCGTGAAACGCTTTGAATGACAGTTATGAGCTGGTATGGTCTGGTACAGTGAATTGGATGACATTGGTTAATATTTGTACTTCTATAATCTTTTTCATCTAACACTAAGGAAGCCGTAGATAGTGTTCCTGGTTGCAGGAGATCAAACAAGCGCTTCCCTCTACCATTAAATGATCCCACGATAATTTGAAGCACTTCGAGATTAGAGCCAGGATTCTCAAGGACCATCTTCTCCCAAATGAGATAGAGACCACTATCAATCTCTTAGGGTTAGTATAAAAGACTTTTCGACTTACCCTTTATAATAGTTAGTAATACCATATAAAATACTATAAGTAAATTAGTAACTATATTATACAATATTATTCTATTAACTACTCTAACCACTAGCTACTAACTCTGTCTAGACAAAGGAGATCTCTTGATGATATTTCTGAGGCTCGAAGTCCGAGACTGCAGATTGTTGCTATTCTCCACCGAATACACCGAACCCTCCCTAGAAACCGGAGTAACCGAACGACTCGTCGCCCTCGAGCTGGAATCGAAGATCGACGGCGGGCTCCCCACACTCCTCCACGCATCAAAACTACTACTACCGCGGAAGCTACCCGTCTGGAAGCTTCCCCGATGCACACTCTGCTCTCGGAATCTCCCGAGCGAAGTAGGTCTCTCCATCATTCTCACAGCTATACGCTGCGGCGGCCTCAGCCCAGTCTGACGAGCCGACCGAGGTTTATTATTATTCGTCCGCGCCTTACCAATCCAGAGCATCTGCTCATGCTCCCTCAAATACCGGTCCCCGCTAAACGACCGCTGCACGATCTCCCTAGCCTTCATCCCCAGCCTGCGTCTCGCCTCAGACTGCTCATACATTCTCGCCGTGATGCGCGCGACATCTGATGGCGTTGGTTCCACTGGAAACGAGGCGTCTTTCGTCTCCGCACTACAGAGATGGGCGTCCGAATAGGGGCTCCAGTCTTCGAGCATGCCGAGGATCTTGATCTGTGCCCTCGCTAGAGCTAAGGCGTCGTTGGGTGCCACGACTTCGCTGTACCGGTTCCCTGTCTTTTGATCGGTAAGTACGCGTAGGGAGGCGCCTACGTCGGTGCACACCACTGGTGCCCCGGTCAAGGCTGCCTCACCGAGCGCGAGTGGGAGGCCTTCGGAGATGGAGGAGTTTAGGAATACCCACTGGCGTTGGTTGTTAGTCTCTTGTGATGATGAAGAAAGGGTTAGATTGGGAAAGAAAGAAAGGCTTACGGTTCGTTGCAACACATCAATTGGGTTCGCTTCTCCACATAACGTGACCTGTCCGCGTAAAGATTTCGTGGCGATGATCTCTTGGCAACTCGTTGTATACGCGGGTGTTTTGTTGAGTGCGCCGTAGATCTCGAGCCGGTAATCTTTGAAGCCCCATTTGTTGATGATGATGTCGGCAGCGAGGAGGGCGGTTTTGATATCTTTTGCAAACCAGATATGAGACAGCATGGTGACGGTGGGGAGCTTGCTCTTGATTTCTTGAACAGGTGTGAATCGCTACGTTTTATTTATTAGTTATTCGTGATTCCATTTTGGGGACGGCCGTCTTTTACTTACCTCCATATCCGTGATTCCATTCACGACCGGATCGATTTTCCGCTTGAAAATGGCTCGATGCTCAATCGTCCCCTCACAGGTGCCAATCTCTGCTTCCCAACCTGGGTTGAAGAAATCTGCACAAGGGAGGACGGTATCCGCGTGATGCAAAGTAACAACGGATGTCATTTTCATCAAGCCCAGGAGAGAGTTCCGAGTAAATGGCGAGAGACCACACAATGCCGAAGAGAGATACAGATTCGTTTCTCGCCAGCTAATGGCATGATCCCAGATCTGGAGGGTGCAGCCACGCTTAGCCTTGCACACGACGCCGTAAGATGCGCTCACACTGTGATGCGAAGTCTGGAATACCGCGGGGATCTTCTCGGGGACGGGAATGGAGAAGATGAAGAGATATCTGGACCACAGTTCGAGTCCTTGGTCTAACTGTCCTAACGTCGGTAACTCGGTTTTCAGCCATTTCGATGACGTCCGTGTGTTGGGGGTCGTCTGTGAGAGCCAGAGTTCCCTCCATGCATTCTTCACGATGTCGCTTTGCCAGACTGCGCTCCAGTTCCGAGAATCCTTGAAATAGTCATTCAAGTTGACTAACGCGCGAGTAAGTTGCTTGATGTCGGCCATCGTAAATTCAAGTGCCCTCGCACCGTTGACCATGGCCGAGAGGATCGGGATGAAGGATTGCTCAATGTCGAGACGGGTCGTGTGTGTAATGAGATGATCGACTTCGGAGTCGAGACGATTGGTGAAGAGCCCGTGAGTCGGCGTCATCAGGTCCAGTCCCCAGAGAGGGATGATTTTCAGCGAGTGGACGTTACGCTCGATCTGGTTCTTGGGAATCCCGAAATCGTTGGCCGACTCGGCTACCATGTGCCACTTGATGGACTTGAGGTTGTTCACGACATCTCTCCGACAAGCTGACACTCCGCCACCCTCGTTGGGCCAAGTACCAGTGTCGACAGCAATAACATGCAACGTTTTCGGATCATCATCCTCAGTCACGTTGGATCTCGTCCTGCTACATGCATCTCCGCCCTGTCCAAAACTATACAGATCGTTAATCTTGACTGCAAGCGGTGTCCACCCTGAGATGGTATTATCAAGATCAATCATGGCCATGACCGCATCGCGATTGTCATCGAGATACGTCTCGGCTGAATCCAAACTGCCGCAATCCCTCTTCCTCCAATATGGCGTAAGGACTGGTTCGCTCCGCAGTAACCGCTCGTCAAGCCAGCGCGCGATGACCCCGTCGAAACAAGGGTTATTCTTCCACGCTTTCCAGAGACTGGACCGGGCTTGAGCAGTGGGAACGGGGTACCGCCTCTGTGTCCCGATACCCAACCAGCGACTGAGGGGATTAGATTTAATGGATTTGAAAGAATACAGCGGGTTCTCGTCCAAGAAGGAAAGGTTAGTCGGCTTCTTGAGCACGTCAAGATGATCGTGCAGGATGAATGGGGGTGTATCGACTTCCTCCCCGTTCAAGGTCGTGACGATTGTAGGGTGCAATTTGTGATCGTAGTAGTACTGGCATTCCCAGACGTCAGGCCCTACAACGAAACTTGCTTCGATTACTTGATCATGCGGAATCTTCACCAAGACCGTTAGTACTTATACTTATATTATTTATACCTATGCGTTCGAACTCACCCATAAATCCAGTCGATCCTGTTTTCGTCTTGGTGGAGCACACCACGAGACAGTGCAGCTCATGTGAGGGAGCGAGAATTCAGCCCGGAGAAGGGCGCTGTGATGCTTATTTGACTTATTTGACTTCTGGTAATGATACTGAAAGCAAATCAAGTTACCGTCTTTCACATATGATCCCGATTCAATCTGTCTCTTCGCATTATAGTTGATGGTCTGAAGGGTAGCAGTAGCATCGCCGCCAGAAACCTCTCTCCTCATGATAGGGCAAGTGCCGCCGTTCTTAGATATCCATCGGGGCGTCGGGCTCGGGTTGACACTCTCATAGTCGTACACATAATCGTGGATGGTTTTGCCATTCTTCATTTCAATGCGACGCAGAAGATTCATATCGTTGGTGTACATGTTGGTAGCGCACAATAACGGCGAATCAGTACTCGGTTCGGTCTTGTGATCGCCGCGGTATTGGAGCAGTTGGAAAGTCTGGCTGTCTACTTGATGGATGAATCCGGTGTGAAGGCCGTCGATGTGTCGAATCAGGACTCGGTTTCGCTTAAGTGAGACTTCCATGCCTTGGATGTTCTTCCAGATGGTTTCGACATCCTCACGGCCATGGAAGAGGAATGTGGGTAGCAATAGTCGCTGAATCAGGCTTGACCAATTCCAGACCAAGAGTAGAGTGCTTCTCACAACTGCATTTGCGAATCCATTAGGAGGGAAGGCACATCTCACCTCCCTCTGAAATTCGGGATCCGCTACCAGCGCAACGGAAAAGAACTTGCACATTGTTCCTATAGCATGGTACACGATTCCGGAGTACTTGAGGAACTTATCGTACTGGGAGTACTTTGGAGGGCTGTAGGGTTTCTCGAGCTGGTTCACGACTCTTTTGATATCTCGGACGGAGGGTTTGGATCTTAATGATTTATGAGTTATCAGAGCTTGCCTGCCTCCGATCCAAGACTTGATGCGTCTGATCGAGGCGGTGTGGGAAAATACAGCGTAGTTGCAGCGAGCAAGGTGCGTTATAATATCCAGTTTAAGAGAATCGGCAAGTCGTTCCTTGATGAAGGAGAGCTGCTCATTGGTAAGCGGCGAGACGATTCCAAGACTGCGGTTCACGAGATACTCTTGCATGTCTGGTGGTAGGCCATCCCATTCCAGGTCGCAGTCAAAACCAAGACAAAGATTTCGGGCAAGCTCCTTGTTGAAATATTGGAGCAGGTCGTGCGGGTCTCCTTTCTTAGAAAGAGCTTGTAGCTGTCGCTCCAAAGCAGTGGGTTCCATGGTTGAGTTTGGGCCACCTTGTTGATTTTCGACCCAAAGACCCTGGGCCATGAGCGCATCGCGGGGACTGTACTTGAGATGGTACTCTGCAGCTACGTTGATCAGAAGACCAGCAATATCGTGCTCAAAGCCAGGGAGGAGGTCCTCATTGCGGGCAGTTCCTTTAAGATCGCAACCAATGATAAGTCGAATATCCCCATCGTCTATAGAGCTCACAGCTCTGATTGCTTCGCCGTATTTAGAGAACTTTTCGAGGGACACGACCTCGACCGTGAGCATGCCCTCAATGAAAAGTGCTTTGCTCAAGCGAGGTAATGCCTCAGCTTCAGGGAAAGCTCGCTCAGCCAGCTTCGAGAGTTTTGTACCACGATATTGAGCTAGTATCCGACAAACTTCCTTGCCAAATTCTGAACTCGGATCCACAGCAACCAGCTTTTCAGCTGGGAGTTCGGTAAGCTGTTCGTGAAGGCCCTGCAACTCGGGTTGGGACCAGGCCTGATCCGACCCAGGGCCGGAGTATGAACGATATATCTTTCCCGTGTTCAACCGACGGCGAGGCAGATTTTGTGGCGATCCTAAAATCTTGGCGGCCCAGAGGGATAGAATGGCCACGGTCCAGGTCGCAACTCCCAAAGCGATGATCTGGGCGTAGACGAAGTGTGGAAATTTGTGATTGAGGATGAACCCGAGCGGAAGACCAATCACTACCCCGACCAAAAGCGGCTTCTGGGCGTGCGGGCCAGCAAAGATCTTGGTATACTGGTACCACAAGACGCCGGTGTATGCGAACACGTAAGATAGGAACACGATTAGACCTTGACTGCTGTTCGAATTACTCGTAAACAGCCAGAGCAGAGTAGAAGTAATGGCCAAGCCCCATACATGCCACATGAGAAACTCAAATAACGTCTTCCAGTAGAGACGCTTGAGTCTCTGGGACTTGCCTTGGACCGCACGTGTGATATCTCCATCGGTAGGGACGATTTCCTCCACGTTCTTCGCCGCGACCTGATTCAGCTTATGGGCATTGACGTCGAGAAGGACAGCCCCAATTAGATAGTAGGCCAAGCCGAATCCAGCTGGCATAACGAGATCTTTTGCGGAAGCGAGTCCCACCAGCTGACCGCCACTGAGCAGTGAAACCCATTTATCGAGAAGTGCCACGATGAAGTAAAGCATAGTGCAACCGATCTATCGATGATGTTATTACCAATGTAGATAGAAAAGGGCCATAGGATCGTAGATATTTTTCACTAACCTCATCGCCTGCCTGACGCCAGTGCAGGAATCCGTTATGGAAGCGGATACCCAGTTGAGTGTTTCGAAGAGAATTCAACGCGACCTTGGTCTGCATGTTCCAAGTTGAGCTGAACTTGATAGGTTGAAGTACACCTGTTATGCGGCAGTACCAATCCTGCATGATATATCAGCATCATAACTACAAACGTTGGCATTTCATCAACTTACCATCAGCACTACGGTAGCTTCATAAGAGTCAGCCAGCCTTTTAACCACACTATCTTGCGTTTTAGCCGTGAAGAAGGATTTCCCCTGCTCTGCGAGAACAGCCTGCAGTAATTCTTGTCGAGCCTCTCTCAAAATTGCTGGATCAGGCATGCCAATGAATCGGTCCTGATCGCTGCTCCGTTCAACATACCATTTTCTCAACTCAGCGTCATCGATCAAGCTGATTTTCTGATACCAAGTAGTCCAGCGAGAGCCAGTATAACGGACCCCCAGGACCAAGAGAGTTACAAAGACGCCTAGAACGGTGAGGTAGACCTCGACGTCGTGCCTCCGCATGAACATTGTGGCTATGGGGGAGATGAAAAGCACGGGAACACAACTGATGATGATGATCCGACCAGATTGGAACGCCGACCCTGTCAACTGGTAATTTGCGAGAGCGGCCAGCAAGCAAAGATAACTTGTCATGAAGATTAGATAAAACAAGAAGACAACGGCCGCGTGGGCACCAGTGGTCAGAGAGATTGCAAGAAAGCCAATAAGTCCAGTAATGATCGTGATCGCAAAGCCCGCAAGCAGTCTCGTGATGACAAAGTAGTTCATGGCTGAAAAGGCCATGGAGGCCATATAGTAGGTTCCGCCACAGGCAATCCATGTACCAATTGCTCCGGACAGGAGGAGCGAGATCATCAAAGCCATCGTGGCACTGTGGACTTCTTCACCACTCATGAAAGGCCCGGCACTCAGATATAGACCGTGGCCCGTCGTCGAGAGGAGGATGATATCAATGAGAGCCGGGATCGCGAAAACGGACATGAAAGTCACTTCCTGAAGAATAGGCATTCTTTTCGCTTTGTAATCAGCATCTACATCGATCTGGGCCTCGGAGTAAGCGCTGTTAAGTCCCGCTGGGGATTCCTCATACGGAGGCGGTTGGTTTTCATCTTTCCTATAATGAGAGCGGAACTTGTCGTTTAGCAGCTTTCCGAACTGGCTGGGAGAGAGGTCAAAGTAGGCCTCGCACCGTGAACCGAGGGCGAAGAGTTCGGCAAATGCAGCTGCTTGGTCGGCTTGATCGTTGAACAGGGGATTCCGGTCGCAGACTTCAATGTACACCTCTTCCATGGCCAGTTTCCTCATGGTGCAGAAAACGGCTAAGATAAGGACGTCGCTCATTGCATCGATGGCGGGATCGCGAATTGCGGCTTCAAGGACGTCGGTCAACTCAACGAGTTTTTGGTGAGAGCGGTTGGTGAGGTGGCGAGATAGTTCGGTCTTGATTTCCGTGAAGAGGGAGAGGGCAATAGCAAGATCTGGGTGCGAGCGGTGGCTCTGACAGTGCCATTCCAAGCGGGATTCTACAAGTGATTCGTCGCTTACGCTCCCGTTAAGATAACCCACTGTATTGACCACCTTGAGCTGTCTCAGTCGGGGAACGTCGAGAAGTTGTTCCTTGATAGCAGATCGGATGCCCGCAAGAAGCCTGTCATCCTCGGATCCAGGGCCGAGCGTGACTCGTTGTAAGAGATAGAGACATTCTTCTGAAGATAGAGACTTGATATCATTTACCAGCCGAAGCGGAAGGTCGTGAGGAGTACCGAGCTTGCCATTACCCTGCCATCGCGCAAATGAGATCTCCGCAGCCAGACACTGGCGATGCGTCAAGCCCTGAGAAGACAAGTAAGTGTGGATAGTGGCTCCCAAGATGTCTTGCACTTTTTTAGAGACAAAGATGTCTGTTCTGCCTGTGGGTTGGATATGATACACAGCATGAAACTGTTTATCGTTGTTCCGTTGGAAGCCAGAATGGAGGCCAAGATACATGCGAACGCTCTCTGAATCTTCATTTTCGTCAGGTGACTGAATGAGATTCTCGGCTAGTTCCTCGATGGTTTCCCGACATGCGATCGCGTCTGCAGTCGTGCATCCCGCGAACGCATCTTTGTCTGCGAGGAATTCCTGGAGAGTATCCCTATATTTCAAGAGGATCTCTGGGCTGACAACGTCTAGCAAGTTCAGCTTGCTTAAATTCCTCTGCGACAAGACAACTTTGTGAAAATCCTCCATGGAAACATCAAGGCCGAGAGGAAAGCAGCCTATTCCTTCGACGGAATTACCGATGGATGAAGTTAAGAGGGGATCTCCTTGGCAACTTTCCTGCAATGTGAACCATTCCGGGATTTCAGAAGAGTCCCGATTTGAAGTCGGAGTTATTGAGGAGACCTCGTGCTTGCAATGGTTATTCTCCATCGCGGCTTTTAGACCTGGGAGAACTGTGGCCCATTTTTTGATTTCCTGGTGAGCGCGAGGAGTATTTTTGGACTGTTTTCTTGTACTTTAGCATTCAATATTTCACGTAAAATCGTCACAATAAGCGAGGGAGTGAATACTCACGGCTCTCTTCTCCTTCCACGCCTGTTGAAGGTCCATTACCCGAGTTTCCTTCAACCAATCAAACGCACTCAGGGGTTCCAGCGGCGCAGTATTACAAGATGCATCGACCAAAGCACTTTGCGGGCCGATCCATGGTATAACGCTATAAAAGCCACACCACGTAAATGTTCTCCTAAGCACAGCATTGGCCAACTCAGCATCATCATCGAGCGTCTCCCAAGCCATGACAGTGAAATCACGAAGGCATGCCTGCGATACGAATGCCTTGACTGTCACGCGCAAAGCTTCCATGCCGAAACAGTCGCGGCGCTGGCCGTCTGGGAGGAGAAGGCCATTCCTAAATACAAGACCCGCGACAAACTGAGATGCCAATACTTTTGTATCTGTCAAGAATTCCGGCCCGGATGTCTCCAGATAGACTGCAAGATTCAGTGTGCATAGTACGTGATTCAGTTCATCGAGAATCGGGGCTGGGAGAGTATCCCAGTTTGCGAGGAGGATGCCGTTGAATTGGACTTGGCCATTTGCGTCTCGAAAATGAGAGAATACCATCCGTAGTACTTCATCTACACCTGAAATCAGCGACTTTTCAGTCGCGCTGCTGATCGATGGGATTTGGATTATTTCCCCTATATCAAGTCGCCCGATCCAAGTAGTATTCTGTTCCTGAGCATTCCTGCGATATTCCCCAATAGCTGCCAAAACGTTCGATTGTAGCGGATCGAGAATTATCGCATCGCGGCTGGATAGTAATTTCACCTGCGCGGCTGTGAGAGGTGCATCGAACGCACCCAAATATATCGCGACGGATGTCGGTTTTTTCTTTTCGATTTTCTCGAGCGACAGTTGTGAATTCGATGCGGCGTATTTTTGGAGGTGACTTTGAACTACGGATACCAATTTTTTAGATGTATCGTCCTGGAATCTCGCGCATTAGTTGAAGAATCCAAATGGGATTCTCGTAATATCTTATGTATACCTGGGCAGCGAGGCGCTTCCTGAGCTTTCTCCATACTGAGAACGCGATATAGCATGATCCGGCTAGAATTGAACCAAGAGTAAGAGTCAAGAGAACCTGTTTTGTTAGTGTTTATGAGAGGAAAGCAGGATTGAGATTGTATTATTACCCATTGCCACCAATGCTGGACCAGCTGACGTCCAGCACCAGCTTTGACTCCAGTGATGTAGACCATAGTCACTCTTCTCTACAAAAAAAGGAACACGAACTTTGCCATAGAGTGAGGTTGTTCGCTATGGAGCTCAGCGACACTAAGGGACGGCAAATTTGCAAGGAAAGGAATGTTTTCAAACGAGTGTGGTAGCAAAGGTCGAATGGGCGTTCATTCAGCCTCGTGGTGGCAGAAACGATTAACTGCGAGCGAGCGGCAAAGTGCAGTACACAAGAAAAACATTGTGGTAGGAGAACTTCCATCCTGAGGCTGAGAACCTAGCGCCCCGAAGTTTCGAGACTTACAGCACGTTCGCTCAGGCTTCGCGGTCAAGGTGGCGGAGAACGTTGTCAAAGAGCCCCGTACCAGCACTGTGTTACAAAACGTGCATTTATGCATACACGAGCTTCGAAAAGATGGAGAAAGGAGATATCGGCAGACCGGGGGCAGAGTGCAAGGGTACGTGTGCGCTGTACAGTACAGTATAGTTGATCTTTAGTAAGAAGCACGCTACGCTCGGAGACGTCGAAGAAGGTTTGATGAAGTCAGGGCACAGACAGTTCATCGGATAGAGTTGAGACACCAAAACAAGATCTGAAAGAATCTCTCGTATTTAGACTATTTGGTCTATTAACAGGCAAACCTTGCAATCAGGTTAGCCGACAAGTCTAAATTCGGTATAAGTTATCTTATATTTAGAAAACTACCTATAAACTTAATGATAAACTTATACGATCGATTTTCGATTTACAATCATAGCTTCTCTTATTAAAATAATCAGAAATAAATGTACTAGTGCTAAATAGAGAGCCCTGCAAAAAAAAAAAAAAAGCAATAGATCCACAATCAAGTTTTCCAGCATTTTCCCTGCATTCCAGACCATGCTCGAATCCAAATTTCCTGTACCAACGGACCTGGGACTTGTTATGATCGCTTATGTGCATAAAGCTAAGTTTGGTCCGCCTTTTCTTGCCTCTCCTAAGTGGTTTCGAAGCAAGAGGTAGCAGCTAGCACGTTTCCTCGCTTCTCTCTCCGTCTCATGCAGTCAGCAAAAAAGCTAGCGACGACAGCTCACCACCGGTCTATTCTTTTCAGATCCCGCCGACATTACATCCAGTGGGGACTCATTGCCATCGTCGTGCTCGCGATCGCGATCGCGATTCCAATGGGCGTCATATTCGGGCGGAAGAAGAAAGGCAGCGAGGCCAAATCAGAAGTTTTGGTTCCTCTCTACGTCTATCCAGCCGCCGGAGCATGGGATCCTCTATTTACAGCGTACATATTTACATTACACATTACATTACCCCTTACCGACCCCACTATTTGCCACTCAGCAGCTAACACTGCATGCACAGCATCGAGAAGCACCCCAGTCTTAATTTCACCGTGGTTATCAACCCGGCCAGCGGTCCAGGAACAACTGCCGGCCCCGACAGCAACTATACGAGTAGCATCCCAAGGCTGAATGCTTACGCCAATGTAGTCACCGTGGGATACGTCTCAACCAACTACTCGAAGAGAGACATTGCAATGGTGCAACAGGACATCAGCACATATGCCACATGGTCCAATGATACAAACAACGACATTGGCATGCATGGAATTTTCCTGGATGAGACGCCGTCAGAATACGGAGTGGAGAGTCTGCAGTACTATGAGAGAATCGCATCGGCTATAAGATCCGCAAGGGGACTTGGAACGAAGCCCCGGGTGAGCGTTTCTTCTTGTCCCTGTTCCTAGTTTTCATGCCTGCCTTTTTTTTTTAAAGCAGCGTCGTCGTCGTGGTCGCTCGCTTGATTTGATCGAAGTAGTGCGTTTGTGTGTGTCTCAGCTAATCGAACGGACGAACATCAGATCATTCACAACCCTGGCGTGATCCCCGACGAGCGCTACCTTGCGGTCTGCGATCTTAGCGTCGTCTTCGAGGGCACATACCAGAGTTACCACATCTATAATTCTGCAAAGCGAATTTCGGAGTTTGCCAAATCGACGCAGTCCGCGCGGGAGGCACTTGCTGCGATTGTTCATGGAGTGCCTGCTAACCTTTCGACGAAGGATCAGAAGTCCTTTGTGAAGCAGCTTCGGTCATCTAGTGGGAGTTTGTTCGTCACGGATTTATCGACGGATTACTATGCTAGCTTTGGGGATGGGTGGCAAGGCTTTGTTGATAATGTTGCGTCATGATGAGCGAGGACTGCTCTGCTCTGGTGATTGGTAATTACTAGCGACGATGATGGAATGAATGAACTGATGATGAAATAATATGTCCAATTGACTTTTCTTACACGCATACATCATATGTGGTGGCATTGCATCAAAATGTGGGACAAATGAGAAAATTTTCACGTGTGCTGTGCTCTTCATGCCGATTTCGCAGGGTCCTAGCCGCCGGAGATGGGGTGAGTGAGTGAGTTCCAAGGAGCAAGGATATGCATCTACTCTCCTGTAAAAAAGTTTTCTCTTTCAGCTATACGGAGGTATACGGAGTACGGCGGATATGAAACGAATTAGATCGTGTATCTCGGACTCGGAAAGCCTTAAGCCAAGCTCATATCCAATTTTGTTTTCTTGAAAGTTTAACCGCTGTCATGACTCTCTTTTAAGCGGTCGCTTCCGGAACAAGTGTGAAGGTAAAAAGGAGTAAGTCAAGGATTGCATAAAATATAGCAAGGGGGGAGCAAGGGGGAGGGCTAGTTATGAAAAGTAGCTTTCGGGTATTAACGCTTTGTCCAATTCACCCAAACAAACAAAATATATCCGTGCCAACCCCTCCTCCCTCCCAGCGCAACTTACTTAGCGTACCGTACTGTCCTAAGTACCACCTCCGCAATTCTTCTTCTTCATCTGACGTGCGCTATGCATGCATGCAGGCATGGGGTGACGGGGTGGCTTCCATCCTTCCGCCAATATGCCGAGCCTCCCCCTTGTACGACCGTACCTGTGCGCTGCCCAATGCGTGGTGGTGGTGTTCTACCCCACCTTACCAAGCTTCCGGAAAGTCTGACATAAACCGACGTGTGTCTGTTTTCGTCCAATCCACGGCCTGTGCGAGTCAACTCAAAAGTCAGGTACGGTAGTAAGTCCGGAGCGTGGTCTTTGTCCTTACTCGATTCGGATGTTAAGCTTAAAGCCAAGCATAGATTTCACCAGTATTGTACACACAGTCCTGGCCTCACCTCACACGTGGATCCATATGCCGTCTTCTCGAGCCGCCAGCTGAGCTCTAGTCAGGTCAGGGGAAAGTTTTACAGTACGAAGTATGGAAAGTGGTTTCGTTTCCTCCATGCCCTCCCTACCTTAGCTTAGCAAGCAGTAGTACCTATACATAGTATTATTGAAGGGGGGTTATGTATTGTTTTTTTATTGTTTTTTTTTTCTTTTCCCTTTTTTTGAAGCTTTACCGGATTCTGGCTAGAGACCGTTGTTCGTGGGATCACGTAATCGTTTCAACAAATGATTCCTTTGATTGGGGCCCCTCTCCTTTCTTTCTTTACTCCCTTCCTTCACATCGGACGTCGCAACTTCAACTCTCCGTCTTCCCTTTCCCACTCTCACTCCATCATCCTCATCCCCTGACACTTCTCCGTTCGACAATCGACATCATCTGTCTCGGTCAGTCCATCACATCATACTTGCCGGTTTAACCAATAACGCTCTCTCCTCTTCTAAGCCAGCCAGCCAGTCAGCCAGTTCAGTCATTCATTTGCCCCAGCCAAGGGGAAAGAAAAGCAGTCGACTCTCCCCCAAGGAAAACGTCAATAAAAAAAAAGGTATGGATAAGATCACGGATCTACCGGCGAAGTCATCGCTGCTGGCTCGATTGGGACGACAGAAAATTATTTGGATCCTCGGAGCGATCGTAGTTGCGATCGCGCTCGCTCTGGGAGTGGGTCTCGGAGTAGGATTGCATCAAGGCCAAGGTTCCGGATCCAGCGAGACTCCATCCCCGTCTGTACCCCCCATCACTAATAACACCAATGGCACCTACTGGCAACCTGCCGCTGGCGAAAGTTGGCAGATCGTGCTGAGCGCCGCCCTCAACGATACAGACTCATCCTCTCTGGGCAATGTATCCGTCTTTGACATCGATCTATTTGACAACGCAAACTCGACCATTGATGCGCTGCATGCCCAGGACCGCAAGGTGATCTGTTACTTCTCGGCGGGCTCCTATGAGGATTTCCGCCCAGACTCTGACCGGTTTAACAAGAGTGATTATGGGAAGGCGCTCAAGGGCTGGCAGGGCGAGTGGTGGCTGGACACCAACTCGCAGAATGTGCGCGACATCATGAGGGACCGCTTGGTGCTGGCGCAGGAGAAGGGCTGTGATGGCGTGGATCCGGATAATGTCGATGGATATGACAATGATACCGGCCTGTCGCTGACGACGGCTGACGCAGTGGATTATCTGGCGTTTCTGGCTGACATCGCGCATGGATTTAACATGTCGATTGGCCTGAAGAATGCGGGGACCATTGTCAATCAGACGGTGGGGATGCTGCAATGGGAGGTCAATGAGCAGTGCGTGCAGTATGATGAGTGTGACCTTTTTCAGGTTTTCATTGAGAGTGGGAAACCGGTTTTTCACATCGAGTACCCCTCTAGTGCGCCGAGTGTGAGTGAGTCGACCAAGGTGAAGTCTTGTGGTGATGCTGCCGATGGAACCAGCGGCTTCTCGAGTATATTGAAGGAGATGGCTCTTAATACTTGGGTAGAGTTTTGCTAGATAGGCCGGTCCCATGGTGGGACGTGGGAAGTGTATGGTAATTCACATAGACAGATATACTTAGTAATTCTTATTATGTATTTAATTTTTGAGCAAACAATCGGGTTCCAAGTTATGCTTCGTTGTGACTTTCTGTCCTTACAAGAACCTCAATGGAAGAAAGAAGCCTCACAATTTCCAAGTCTTGAGAAGTGTTCGGATTGAGAGTTTGCAGGTGCATGCATTTATTAATTATTAACACTACATGATTCCATTAACACTAACCATAAAAGTAGCCGCTACCAACTAAACTTTTTTTTTTCATCATCTCGGCGCCTAGCAAGCATACTATAACAACAAATAATGAACCTTAAAAGGAAATGGGCGACGACAAAGTAAACGACACGGGGGACCCAGTCATCTCGACCCAAATCGTCAGGGGATCCGACCCAACCTGCTCGGTCGTGAAGCCCGCCGTGCTAGTGACGGAGCCCGGGACCGTCACGGGGATCGGGGTCCCGCACGTATTGCCGTTGTTGGTGCTGACGGTCACGCCGGTGATGGTTTGGGCTGTGGCGTCGATGCTCCAGGCGAGGCTGGGGGTGCAGGCGTCGCGGGCCATGCGGTTGGCGAAGGCGGTGGCGATCTGGGTATGGTGTTAGGATTCTGGGTGTGTGGAGGTTTTGGGGGAGGGGAAGGGGGACTTACATCGTCGTGTTTTAGGGAGATGATGGGCCAGGTTGTACTAAGTGTAGGCATTGGGAGTTAGAAATTTTTTTCTTTTTTTTAGGGGGGGTTCTGAAGAAGGAATGGATGGGTGGGTGGGAGGATACTTACAGTCTGATCATCTCTTGGACGACGGTCTCGACCCAGGCTTGGAGTAGAGAGAGCTTTGCTGTGACGCCGTTGATGGTGGTTTCGCCGGCGGTGACGTAGTTGAGGTTTGCTTGGTGGAACATGAAGGGGTCGTGGTGGAGGCCGAGGAGATGGCGGGTGTTGGTGTTCTTCTCTAGGGTTAGGAGGGCATCCCAATCACCGGAGCCGGCTGAGGTATCTATCCATTCTTGGACGGTGCAGTTGGGAAGGTTACACTTGGCTTTAGGTTAGCAGTAGTTTAGATGTATAAGATGGGGTGCAAGGAAGGGAGAGGGAGACAAACGTTGTAGTAGATGTTGGTGGCCCAGCGGGGGGTGATCTGTACTCCTGCATATCCATTGGCCTCAACAGTGCTGATGAGAGGCCAGTGTTCATTTACCTATTTTGAAATCAGTACGGAACGATCTCCTGGTAGAGGGAGGAATCTTTTTTTGTTTTTACGCACAGTATTGAGCAAGACAGGTCTCGTGTTGTCACCAACAACATTGACGATTCCATTGTCCATCCATGCCCTGAGGGCATCCCCATTGTGTAAGCCCGTGATGGCAGGTGGGACAATACCCTTGGGACTAAATCTCTCTGCAGAGGCGATCCCACTCTGGTTAAGCCAGGCCTGGTTCCAGGAGATCTCCTGGCTCACATCGAAATACGTGGCGTTGTTCTCATCCTCGTGAGTGAACGTGTGCGAGATGTGCGCGAATGCATTCAGGTTATCTGCTACGGAGAACCAGGTCTTGAGGGAGTCCCCATCGAGACAGGTCGTGGTGTAAGGGTATGCAAGGGGGGTGTCGGGCCAGAGATCCGTGCCCATTCCGATTGGCTTTACCCACTCGAGTGGTGTGTCGGTCTGGTCGCCATACTCGATGGAGCCGACTCCGCAGTCGACTGTGTTTTCAGCCTCCTCGATATTTCCATTTCCATTGTGGCAAATCTCCATGAAATAAGAGCTTCCTGTTGGTAGTTTGGCATTGACGGTAGTTATCCATGACTTGTGTTCATCAAGATCGGCTGTTGTAATTCTGAAGTCGGTATTGGCTGGGACGTAGAGGGCCGATTGGAGGAACATATCATCAACTTGCGTGCCGAGGTTTACTCTCCGATAACCTGTGTACAGGCCTCTCGTGACCCAAGTAATCCAGGAATGTTGGAGAAAATTGGAGGTTTGGGACCAATCTGTCGCCCAGCTGGTGAAGAAGACCATCTGTTGTCGGCCATTGATGTTGTTGATGACGGCCGCAGTTGATGTGTCTGGGAATCCTGTAGCTGGAGCGAATTGGGCAAATTCGGTAGCGATGGTGGAATTGGAGATGGATGCTGGGTAATGGTAAAGCCCTTGCGTGCTTACACCAGCTCCAGCAACGATTCCAGCGGTGGGGAAAGAAGATGTGTCGGAAATGCTGATGAGTTGTTCAACGCCTGTGTCACAACAATCGCCAAGAACCGTCGTGCCAAAGTCGGGACCAGGGAAGGCGTCAATTCTGACCATGCGAACCCCGAAATCAACTTGGTATTGATATAGTTGGGCCCATTGGGCGGTTGAGAGAGCACTTTGGTAGCCTAGGGTTCCATTGTAGTCGTAACTGACTTCTGAGATGACAACAATGGCTCCGTAGTTGCCCGTGATATTATCTGAAGTGAGAGTTGGTAGAACTGCTCCTGCTTGGGGCACGGCAAGGATCTCATACGGGATGGCGTAGCCATTGAGTCCTGAGTAGGCCGAGTAAGCCGCAGTAGCATCCCGTGCGATGATCAAAACTGTGCTATTGACATCGGTTGCTGCAACGGAAGCGGTAACGGGTTCGGCGACGCTAGAGTTGCTCATGGTGGTGTTGGTAGAGACAGTGACGCCATTGACGTTTGTCGACACCGTAGGAACTTCAGAAGTTTGTGGAACTGCAGCATCTTGGCTTGTGGTGTTCTGGCGACGGACGTGATGAGAATGACCAGGATGAGCAGCAACACCCGTTGAGAGAGTTGCTGCCAGGGTCAGGAGGACCGTTGGGCAAGACGTTTTAAACTTCATAGCTGCAAACTGGGACTCAGTCAGGTCTTCTTGACCAAAAACTGTAGCGATAGGACAATCTCTGAACTGAACGAGTGACGAACAGAGATCAATGAAAAGAAGAGTAAATGAAAATAGAAAGAATTAGATAGAAAGCAGAAAACGAGGGTCTGGCATTCACGCCATATTACAAGCAGCGAACGGGAGGGTTATTTGGACTTCTTTGCATTGGGGCCAGAACGATGACACGCTGCTGACTTCTGTCCCTGCGATGCTCGAGCCATGATGAGAGCATTGAATGTTGAAATGGAAACCAACGGCCTGACCCGCGTATACGACGGACGGATGTAGTTAGCTAATTATTAACCCAAGCGTTGTCAGAGCGTGGGCCCGCAGTAGCAGCAAGCAGTATGAAATAATGGAACGAACAGGTCCGAATCCAGAAAATGGTACCTTAGCGGGAATCGCGCCGGGAATTAACTTTTGTGGCCACCGGGATATTTTATTCAAACCGAATTAGAAAGATTTCCACCAGGATGGTAGCACCCCCCCTAACCCTAACCCTAAGTATTACCACAGGGACAAGGAAGGGGCCAAAGCCAATCTAAAGGTGGGGCTTAAAGTGGCGAGAGGTGTGCCCGGATGCTCTCGTTTAATGTTGCATTTACTTCTGGCATTGAAACTAACAAAAATCATCCCAGAAAGTAAAGTTACTCTCTTCCTCCCCCCGAACGAGACGTTTATTCAGCAAACGGGTGGGTCGAGTTGTCCAGGGTGTCTACCAAATAGGAATAGGTGCTCTTATGGCTTACCTAGGCCCTCTGTGAGGCCTTTCGAAATCTTCTCCGTACCCTACAAAGTATAGCCGACCAAGTTTGGAGCATGGACAAGGTCCAGAGTTTCTAAAAGGCTTTTGCTTGGTCCTTCCTCGAATTACCAGTAAGCATATTGCCTGACCCCGAAGTCTTCGTTGATGATCTAGAGAGTAGAAGTAAGGGCAATTACCTCGAATTCTAGCGATCTCTCTCCTCGCCTAATGAACTCTACTCACGTGTAACGTCACTCATTCACGTGCACATCCATACTCCCTCGTTTTTGCCAATGGATTCTCCATCATATCTCCAAGATCTCATTCGATCATGCACCAATTCAGACTTAGACACGTCCACGCCATGCGACTCCAAATCAAGTTCCGTCTATGAAGCCGCCACCCCTTCCACGATAGCGTCGTCACTTACGAATGATTCAGTGGATGATGACCTTCCCTCAGACAGAGAGTACATTGCCGTCGTTGGTGGACTTGGATATATTGGCAGTCACACCTGCCTTGAGTTAATGAAGGCAGGATATAATATCATCATCATCGACAACCTAAGCAATTCCTACCGGGCTGTCTATGATCGACTTGAACTCCTCGTGCAGCGTCACTATGAATCACGATGCGAGCCAGCACCAATAATGACCCTCTACGAAGCCGACTACCGCGACGAAAAAGCCATCCGAGAGATTCTAGAAGAGTACATCGATCAGCCACAACTTCTCAGTAACTCAGAATATGTTCTCGCTTCAAGAATAAAAGGGGTGATCCACTTCGGAGCGTACAAATCCGTATCCGAAAGCATCAAAGAGCCGCTCAAATACTATGCCAATAATGTCGCCGGCATGGTTGAGTTCTGCTCCACCTTGAACAGTTTCAACATCAAAACCTTCATTTTCTCATCCTCAGCTACGGTGTACGGCTCCATTGCCAATTCTGGAAAGCCATTACGAGAGGAATACTGCACCCACCAGACAGAATCCTTCACAGAAGATGACGGGGAAAGGAGGACAGTCGACGGAGGCTGTTCCGGTCTCACAAATCCATACGGCAGGACGAAATGGATGTGCGAAGCCATCCTCTCAGATCTCGCCTGGGCTGATCCGGACTGGACCATCATCGCTCTACGATATTTCAACCCAATCGGCTGTGACGAATCAGGACTATTGGGAGAAGATCCTCGAGGCGTGCCGACGAACTTGATGCCCGTCGTAGTGAAAGTCCTCACCGGTGAATCCCAGATGGTCTCCGTGTTTGGCAGCGATTATCCAACGCCCGACGGCACTGCCATCAGAGACTTCATCCACGTTACCGATTTGGCTCACGGCCATATTGCAGCCCTGGAGGCGGCGTCGCAAGGTCGTGTGTCGAAAGGCTTCCGCACTTATAACCTCGGGAGTGGCCAAGGGCATTCAGTTTTGGACGTCGTGAGTGCGGTCGAGACGGCCTCTGCGACGGAGGTCCCGCTGCGGATGATGGAGCGCCGCGAAGGTGACGTTGGGATCTGTGTCGCGATTCCTAGCCGAGCTGAGACTGAACTTGGATGGAAGACGCAAAAGTCTCTGAACACTTGCTGTAAAGACATTTGGAATTTTTTAGAATGCAGTAAATAATAGTTAATCATATTTAGGTGGTGGGGAAAAGTAATCTAGACCTGCGTGTTTTTTGTTGTAATTATATTACTTAATTAGAATAATTATTAGTAAAATTGAAAGAAGACTACCTTAACTACATCAACCTTTAGTTGTAATAAATATATAGTAGTTGTTATAA